>QNGE01002216.1:0-122541 GCA_008508345.1 Paragonimus westermani
GTCTACGCCATGTCCCTGCGGGCAACGTTGTCAAGAGCCCTGACACTTTTGGACCAGGACTCACAACGACTCCTGTTGATTGAACACTTCTTGGACGGAATGCTACCAACAGTCGGAGATCACCTCAGGGTTGCTCTCATCGCAAATCGCATGACGCTGGAACAATTGGCCGATGCAGCCCGACAATTGATGGCAGAAAATTCCGCAACATTCAACGGGGTGGAGGCAAGCAAGCCGAGTGAACTGAATGACCTTCGAAGCGCAGTGGAAAAGTTGACTCGGGAAGTGGCTGTTTTGAATGTGAGAAAGGGCTAGAACCCGGGTGACATCTGTTACAGATGCGGAAGACGTGGACACTGGCGAAGATTTTACCCACTCGGCAAGAAAAGGTTGTGCTTAGATAAACGTTTCGTCGATTGTTCTTTGTTTGGGAGGGGGGATCCGGCAATGAGGGTGGTTGGTAAGACAGCAGTTCAGGCTAGGTTAAAAGCCAATGGTAGTTCAGAGTACTGTTTGACTGACACTGGGACGGCGATTTCATTGATTAGGCAGAGGACAGGAAAGATTGTGAGGCCGTGTGCGATGGTAGTGCGAACAGTCAGTGGGTTTACCCTCAAAGTTGATGAACTGGTAGAAAATGGTTTCAAAATAAATGGTAACGTTTCCTCCTAGCTTCCTCCTTTCGCAGCCAACTATTCCTTGATTTTGCGATTGTTTCTCTCCGCCAGTCCGTTTGACCGAGGATGGTATGGAGTAATGCGTATTTTCTTGATTACCAAACGCTCCAAACAGTTTCGAATCTCCTCACTTTCGAAGCAGGGGCCTTGGTCAGTGAATATGCTTCGCGGTATTCCGTTATTCGCCACGATGTTTTCCATCACCGTCCTGCACACAGTGCTGGCGCGCTGATTGGGTACAGCGGCTGCCATCCGCGTTTTCGGTTCATAACACTTATCCACACAGTGTAAGTTTGGTTAACTGCTCTTGACTCCGGGGTGAAGTGACGATCACTGTTAAAGTTTAATGATGCGGTGTGCAATACGAATAACTTGACCTAAAGCAACGTAAAGGCACGACTTTGTAGACCACTCGGAAGGCGACCATCGGATTCGCCTTCTGTCCAGTTGCTTCGAGGTGCTTTAAGGGAAAACCATGTCGGCAGTGATCAACCGGTTTTGATAATGTTGTTGGACACGCATGTGGCTCCAGGATCGCACAAAACCACATTTGCTTAGACTTTTAATTCTGTCATCCGTAGATAGCACACGTCGTGCATTCTAATCTAGTCCTTTATTGTCAACGAAAGTAGATCACACAATCTTGAAAATCAAAAATGGTGTTGCATCAGAAACTCTGATTTACCGAAGACCGTAGTCATACCTGCCCTGTTTTCATGCTTACACTGAACAAACTTCACATGATTGACAATAAGTATAAGTGGGACGAACGAATGCCAGGAATGGTTTAATACTTAGCAGTTTGACCGTGCTAGTGTGTTGACAAAACTAGTTTCGTGAGTTAGAACTGGAAGTTGTAGACCTCCTCAACGCGGCTGTTGAAAACAACAGCCGTTCACCTCAGATATGGCCAGCTGAGAACAGTAATCTCTCTCCGACGGCAACACAGTAACGCGTTCGAGACGCGGAGAAGTTACGACGGGTCATCTTTCACTGACGGCTGTGCGATCAAGGAGTCGATAATTTCCTCATGCAATACCGAAACTTGTCACAGTCGGTAACTGTTGCTCCGAATTCTAATGAATCCTTTACAGGTACTCCTGTTGCGCGTGAAGGAAACGACGTAGTTTAAGCACAAGCTATTTCTAAAGTAAACGTAACAGCTGAAAACCAATAATCGAAAGATCTGAACGATCAGAATCCAGACCACCACGGAATTACAGTTGTTTGCACGTTCATTCATAGTGTGGCCGGCATGCCTTGTCTCCTTTTGCTACGCAATTGTTTTATTGCGCTAATAACCTGTACAATTGAAACCATACAATTCGAGAATATACTTTCTGTGTTATTGTGCCTGATAGTGTTTTGCACATCTTATACTTCCGAGCTTTATCTTATTGTAGTGAGGATAGACGGTCGCACCATACTACTCACGCCACTATTCAGTAGCCGCTTGGATCGAAATGATCGCGGGATATATACGGGAGAGATATGGGAAGGATCGTTAGAAGACAGAATGACATACAGTTCACTCGGTCCGCTTGCCTCAACCTCGTTGACTGTCGCAGACTTTTCTGCTAGCAATTGCCGAGCTGCATCGGCCAACTGTTCCAGTGTCATGGGCTGTGTGATGAGAGCAACTCTGAGCTGATCTCGGACTGTTGGTGGCACTCTGTCCAAGAACTCTTCTGTCAGCAGGCGTTGTTCTGAGTCTTGGTCCAAATGTGGCGGAGCTCTTGACAACGTTGTTCGCAGGGACAATGCGTAAACAAGAGCGTCGCATCCAGCACCGCCTTCGCCCTGCCCTTGAGCAGCATCCGCAGGGCCGCCAGCTTCGCCCGGTCCGCCTTCACTCCGACCGCCTCCGCCACGTCTTCGAAACCCTCCAAGAAACTCCGAACATCCCCATCCTGGTCACGGTACCAATTGATGTGGATCCAGAAGGTGGATGACACGGAGGTTGTTTTATTGGAGAAACCAATACACCACCTAAGCGTCTCAACGGGACTAGGAACAAAAATACTCATTTGCACACCGCACTCTTCTGAGGATGCTCCGGTCGCTCTGGACACATTGTGTCAGTTCCATCATGTGGCGAAAGCCATTAAATGTCATTCTGCTTTCCAGCCAGCCTTCCCATATCTCTCCCGTATTTATCCCGCGATCATTTCGATCCAAGCGACTACTGAATAGTGGTGTGAGTAGTATGGTGCGTCCGCCTATCCTCACTACACTATAAAATTCAGTTCTAGTTACAACAGTTAACAAACCCAGGCTGGAGCACAAACTCTTTGCTGGTCGCCGTTGTATTCAACGGAATTCCGAGAACTGTTCTACTACTAACCGTTCTGTTCACGTCAACTAGACTCAAAACGGTTGCAAAACATTGAGACGATATAATGTTTCAGAAAGCATGTCATTTAGAATTACTAGATATCCTGTAATTAAGCTCGATTTCTTTTCTGCAATGAATACACACGAATGACCTGACCCTTGGGCGTTTCAGTTACCTGCTTCCTGATTATAGCTAAATGCTCAATTTGGAGTATAACAAGGATCTACTGGGCTTTCATCAGCAATGTTGATTTTTCTTTTCTCAGACTTGTTTTCACGCTTCGTTTCAAGCTTTCTACCACACAAGGGATAACATTTAATGCTTAAAATCACAGTGTAAATTATGCTTTTGACTTTAGAAAACCCCATCAGAAGATTAACTTCAAAAATTGCGATCTACTCCTTATGACCCGGGCCATTTCGGTGTGACAGTAGTGAAGCTTGTTATATTACTGAATAATTTTTTCTACGCATCTACATCAGCGAATTACTACCGAGGGAGTTTAGGTATTTGCCTAGTCCGTAGTCCTCGAGGGCCAGAAGTGCGAATTGTGTCGCTTGTCCTACAAACGGACAAGGCGTAGTTTGCTTGTTCAAGAAACACTCCGTACCGGTCAGCATGTTTAGGATCAACGTTACTGCAACTTGTTGTAGGTAATTATCTGAATAGCAACAGAACGTTAGGAACCACTTGATACACTAGTTGTAACGATGAATGAATATTTGAGGCATTGTAAAAACTATCCCCAAGTATTGGTGTCTAGCAGTCGACTGTTTGAGTATGCTAGCTGTCAACAATGAACAGTTGTGTGTTCTTTCAGCTTGCGTTTGTTACGGTTCAACGTCAAACCTTAGTATGACAATTGATGGAAAACGCACTCACTTGATGGCAGAGTGGCAGGAGATATGGTGTGTTTTTTGCAGCTTGAATCGCAGCCAATTTGGCTACAAGGAAAACATTTCCTTTAGGTGTGATTAGCGAACTCTCCCGGGAATCCAAACTCCCATCTGGTCGTAATCCCAATTCTTCCAGCAGATCCTGTGATAATTGGACGTGACTGCGAGCTTTTGCCCATCGTACAAGTGGAGGTGATTCCAGGTATGGTTTTCGTTGAAACCTCGTCAGGTATTCACAGTGCTTTGCACTGATATCCACCATTTGTACGAGGGATGCGGAATCACATTGTTGCGAGGTCTGAAGTGGAAAAGATCAACCAGATTGCCCATCTGGATAATGTTGGTTCAGAAAGGTCCTCTACTGACGCAAATTTCTGTCAAGCTTCGTGAAACCTGTTTAGTTATGTGATTTCACCTCGTGTAAGAAGGTAAGCACTTTCTACTCCGAGGAGTACTTTACAAACGTTATTTTCGCATGTACGTATTACATGGGAGTTTAATTTGACCGGAATTCTTACGGACAGTATTCTAACATGCCACTGAAGAGTCCAGTTAGATCAGTGTCAGTTGTCACCGTTTATGAGTGTATGAGCATCAAGATTCAGCTCTCGTTTAAAAACTGTCTTTATTTTAATTCTGTCAGATGACCATTTTTTTCGCCACTATAAATTGTGATAATATTATTGTAAAATTCGATGTACTGATGATAAGACGACCTGATGGCAAGCTTGAAACCACTGTCTGTCGTAAACCAACAACAACTGATGTCATTGTCAGATTCGATAGCAATCATCCAGCATGTCAACTCAAAAGTTGTGTGCGAACATTATTTCGACGTTCAGACACGCACTGTAGCTCGCGCGAATTCAGAAGACAAGAAAGAAAACTTGTTCAAACTGTTTGCTTCTAATGGGTACCCCAGTAGTTTAATAAAGGCGCCTATCAGAGGGCCCAAAAGAAGTGAACGTGCAAAACCTAGAACACGAATGACGGCACATCTGAAACAGTACAAAAGTTGCTGCAACCACTGGGCACCCAAATATCACACAAGCCAAACTCAACACTCTGTTCGGATCTGATGAACGCTAAGGATCATGTAGAACCACACGAGCAGTCTGGCGTGGTCTATGCGATTCCATGCCTCGGGTGTGACCAGCAGTATGTGGAGGAGACAGGCAAACAGCTGCGCACACGCGTGCACGAACACAAATTAGCAATGCGACGAACCGACCCTAGATCACAACTCCGCGGACACGGGCCATGTGGTCAACATAGACCATAAAAAAGTGGTCGCGCGGGCGAGAATGAAAGGGGAACGCTCGTACTCGACGCTCTCTATTCGCGGAATTCGTTCAATCAACATGTTGACATAGACAGCCACTAGGTCAGTATCGTTGATATTGAAACGAAAAGCGAGCGAAGACGGACTGATAGGCAGACACGGTTAGCGGTAGAACAATCTCATTCCGACACGTTTATTTGTTTGATAACGGATCCTAGTGTGGATTTGAAACGTCACAATAATTCGTTCACCACTCAGCGTCTGCCCTCTTTTTCGATTAATTGAAATATATATATATACATGTTAAAATGGACATAGGTTTTTAGATTATACGTAACTATATATACTGTTACGAAACATGGTTGTACAAATCCGATAGGAAAAAATTAAATTTTCAGTAACTTCTGACCAGGTTTACAAACACAACAATGCATCGGAAACGTGACAAATGGTCTGGTTAACCCTAGGAGTAAAATATGTACTGGGTTACATTTACCCACGTAAACAAATATGGTACACTGTAGTAGGAATCGAAACATAGGTAAGAACGTTGGATACAGTCCAGCTGTTTACGTCCGATATACTGTTTATGAATATGGAATAAATTTCGGCATACCAAACGGTCAGGAGTAAGGGCGAATGTTGCTTACAGAAGAATCACGTTAAATTCGGGATTGAAAGTATACTACTGTAAACTTGTCAGTAGAATAAAGATAAAATGTGAAAGCGAAGTTCTCCCAGGGTATGATACAAAATTCGCCGTTCCGGTTATAATGCCATTTATTTTATTAGCGTCCTTTAATCATCATCATAGACAGGCCTACACAAGTTATTCCCACTGATTTTTAACCGCCACACAACCATGAAAACAAACCCTGTACAGGAAGGGAGTAAAAGGACAACATGAAATGTGCATAACTACTAAAAATAACCGCCTCTATATTCACATACTCAGCACCAGGGCACATACATCGTGCAAACAGATAGCTGAGTTCTAAGCGAAAGTAAGGCCGTCATCAAGATTACAGCTTCCTGACGGCTTCCATTACCCATCATCAGTAAGTGCAATCACTTCACAGACAGCTTAGTCAAACAATGACAACGGTTGCGCCACTGGGCTCGATTAGCCGCCATTATACCTAGAGTATGTCACCGTCGAATCTGTGTGTCATGAGGTCCTGAGCCAGGGAGCCGAACTCGACCTACAATGGCCAACTCCTTGGCGAACCACTCCATTTTTCTACGCTAGGTCGTGGTCTGTCCATCTCGCATCTTACGCCATTCGACCACAGCGTTGCAGAGAATGCTCGGTGTAACAGATGACTCGAAGGCATCCTTCGTGTATGGCCTCACCATTTAGGTTTGTACAAATGTGGGGTCCGAAGAGAAGAATCTGCTTTAAAATCATTACCAAATATCTGTTCTCTAACCTCTTTGTTGTTTACACATTGGTACTACTCGATGCGAACGATCAAACGCAGACATCGGTGGTCAAATACCTGAAGATTGTTCACGTCTTCTACCCTTAGCGAGCATGTTTCGCTGCTGTAGACTATTACAGCTCTCGTTGTCGCTCTATACGCGCGACCATTAAACCCTAAATAGACGCCTCCTTACCGCCATAGACGGGAATGTATTTGTGAAAACCACGCTTTTCTTTGGAGACACGAACTTCTATTTATCCTCTACATCTCCACCGCCGTTGATAATGCTTCCAAATACACAAATCAAGCAACAAACTCCATGAATTCGTTATACAACATTGAATCTACATAACCACAGTAGTCTTACAGAATCACTTCAGTTTCAGACTTCCAAGCGCATTCCGAAGCATTTAGCATAATACGAAATAGCGTCAAACATTTTTGTGCTGCTGGAAACCTGCCAAACAGCAACATGATGTCAGAACAATCGACATCAATCAACCTTCCACCAAAAGTGTGGGTCGATCCACCGAATCGTATGCACATTTTTAGTCAAGAAAGGCAGTAACTTTGGGCAGGCGGTGCACGAAGCTGCTCCAGAATTTGGCGAATAGAAAGTTCGACCAATGCATATTCGCCCACGGTGAAGTCCTGCTTGTTCTTCTTTAATGTCTGCCTCCCGAGGTGCAGTGAGTCGACGAACTGCAGTGGATTCCAGAACCCTAGTAATGACTGGGGTCAAACTAATTCCCCTGTGGTTTTCGCAAGAGCCTCAGATCCATCCCTTGAATATGGGAATTATCAAGTGACTCCAGCACGGATGGATGGTCTCCATCGTCCACACAAGTTGAAGTAACTCGGTCAAGTTCTCTGCTAATGCCACCTCACCTTCTTTGTGAAGTGATGACACTAGGTCATCTGAGCCAGCAGACCTATTACGTTTGAGAATTGAAATACAATTGAGGGCCCCAATTTTATTGTGTAATTTCGAATCTACCGACCAGGGTGCTACATGACAAGTTCGTGGTGGTAACACAGTCGAAGCAGGGGGCCAACTAAATTGACTCTCGGAGTGTCCTGTCCATCGCTGTAACCTTCTGGACTCAGTATGAACGAGTGTGCCATCTGCGTCGCTGAAAGCTTCACTGACAGACGGCTGCTTGGGTCCGACAGCATGAACAAGCTTGAAGCAAGAACGCTTTTCATCCCATTAACCTTCTCCATTAACCAAGCCTAACTATCGGCGGCCAGGCTAGGATATCTCCAAAATTTCTTATGTGGACTACCTGAAGGGATGTTCCGTTTGACTGTTAACGAGATCTAATGCCCGTCAAACCCACGGAACCCACGTGGCACATGCTACAGTACCTGCTTCACGAATGGTCTGAGACCTCGGCCCAGCAACTATTAGGATCTTCCGGGTGAGAAATGCTAAGGCTGATTTCCAAGCTGGCTTGGTATTTATGCTTTACCGACTTGACAGCCAGTTTCCCATAACCAGCCGTTGCCTTCAGTGTGATCGTAACCCAGCAAAATTAAGGACGAAACAACAAAGTACTCACGGATGATCCGAACCCATGTATATGGTTCACTAGGAACGACAGTCCTGAACCGAACCATACCACACATAGATAACAGTTATGTGGTCTACCTGAGACCAAATCTGACTCGGAGAAGTATGGCAATGACGAGCACGATGTCTAAAGCTAGTGCTGGTTGAGAATAGCTCATGTTGGGTGCACTGCTGTAACAGTCACCCACCATTATCCCAGCGATGTGATGTTATCCCAGACATGCCACCAGGACAAGACTGGACTTTACTGAGGCGGTCGATCTGGACGTCCATATTTCCTGCCAGAAATACTAAGTCAGAACCATGCATCGATCGGAGAAGAGCTGCCAGATCCAGGTGAAAGGCATCCTTTATACCATTGTCACCACAGTCATCTGGCGCATAAGCAGACACAGTGGAAAAATTTCCGAAGGTCTTGCATATAGAGCTGGCGTCACCAGAACCTGCCAAGCTGACGGTGCTCAGCCTACTCTTAACAGGAATTTAATCTATCGATCCGGCTCAGACAGTCTTAATGAAGACTAAAATTACTCCTGCTTAACCAGTAATGACAGCTGTCGAGTCACCCGGAGTCTACAACTAGTATCGGATTGACAATTCGGGTGTTGTTAGTTCCATACGTTGACTAATGCCCTTGATTCTTATCTCTGAAATATAACAAACATCGAAGTTTAACGAGTCGAACGTTCGTGTGAGAGCAGCTTGTGAGCCTATCTGTTTTTTAGAGGACGATCATCAAAGGCATATATTAATTTGTATTCTACTTTCATGCAAAGAATGATAAAGGCCTGAGACTGAATGCTAGAAGATATGACCTGCCGACACCGTGTTGCTATGATCAGCTATATCTATACTGGGATTTGTAGAATAATCATCAGGACCAGGAATAGAGAGGGGCCTGAGATCCAAATTTGATCGGATAGTCCGGAAGGTTTGAGTAGTAGTATGGTTTAGCCTATACACCCTGCTGTATTTTGTAGATGGGGCGACCCGGTTTATACTGCGAGACGACCAGTGCAATTTGGAATTGCTGGCGCTACGAGTATTCATGGTTGTGTGTGGGCTGAGATACTGTGTGGATGCGGAAACGTAGACAGGAGAGCGATAGGGGACTATTACCTATCTTATGGGAAATTCTAGAAGACTGACTGTGCGGAAGTCGAACACTATATGGACGAACGGACAAACGAGAAGACTGTATGCGTGTCAATGTATATCTGTAAATGGATCTATTGCAGGACGTAGAAATAGCACTTAGACAGGAATTATATAAACCGATACAAAAACTAGAAGACAAGATTGTGGGAATACCGACTACTGGCATGATTTCTAGTTTTTGTGTCCCATAATTCATGAATTCCGCCCTGTGGAATTTGGACTCGTTTACAGTTAGTTAAATGCCCATGTAAGAATGTTCGAAACGTTCTTCCGCAAAACATCGCATTAGTTTGTGTCTTCTCATTGTTTTATTCAAGTTCTTTAAGGGAACGAACTGATTCAGTGTTAGAATTCTGAATATAAAAGGCGGGTTGTTTTGGATATGATACTTTCTCCAAAGAGTGTTAACACTCTATGATGAAGAATTGTAAAATCAGTAAACTGTGTTGCGTGACATGCCACTTCAACGAGTTGGATGTTTTGTGGAGTTAACATAAAGCACAATAGCCTTCAGTTAAATCCAGTGAAGCAATGGGTGAATAAAACGTCTAACGGAAAGCAGATGGGCCTTGATAATTCGGATAACTACGTTGCGTGAAATGAAGACTGTATGATAATCATAAATGTGAGAATGTATTCTCCTTTTTCTATTAAGTCTACTTGGTGTAGTGGCATCTGGAATCCACTAACGTTTGTAGACGATGAAAGCTCACTTAAAAGTTAGTGTGGATAGTTCACATACAAAGCATTCAAACAACCAATGTCTTATGTTCGAACTTGTCGAAGAACCTGGATTTCCTGCCATGAGGGCATACTCGAAAAATTGTTTCATTTTTAGCTATTGAGAAAAATTCAGCCTAAATATGACAGTCAATCTTGACCAGGTGTATAAATATGATAAAAATATTACTGTTGTCTCCAACTTACCATCAGTGATAGGCAAATCGGTAATTTTCGAAACATCTGTGATCTGCACCATAATCTCGGAGTTGAGGCCATTTCTTTTAATCACGATTAAATTGGCGTCTGAAAATTTGCGAAAAGGATCGAAATAAGTTTGCATTGCCTCTCATTTCTCGCACTATTTTCAATCCAATTCTACCATCTTCTCAGACTGCAAAACTTTTCTCCAGATGAACCGGACTCGGCCGTGGCGATCTCAGTTCCACATTGGCGCGTAGAATGAACTTAGCGAATAAAATTGTGGCCCACCTGCCTGCATGAGCCTATTATCCTTTGATTGGGTAGATTACAGTTGCCTGTCACCTTTCGGTCAGGTGAACCTTTTTTTTCATACAGTCGTTGGCAAAATTACCAAATAAATACAGTCGGTATTTCAACCTTTGCAAAATTTAAACAGTCCAGGTACATTTCTCTGTTAAACCTGTGTTAGCTTTCAAAACTAAGTACGGTTCACTTCAACTTTTTATCTTTCCTGGGGTACTGTAGGCACTAATGTGAATTTTGACTTAGTTACATAGGTAATTAATTGGGGGATATATAATATCTGTCTTCTGGGACTGATTAAACAGTCTGTGTATTTTTCACAAACATTTGTGACCAGTTTCTTCGGAGTGTGCATGGAGTGATCATCTACTCGATGATTCACATGCCAAGGGTCAAGGTGGGTCAAATCCGATCCGGATGAAGACACATTAATGGCGTTTTCTCGCTAAACACATAAGTCAGAGTTTTTCATCGTCAATCGATAGTTAAAGTCGTTACTTATGTATTCAGTGAATTCGCTTAAAGATGAATGCAAATGTTCTTCCCAACTTGCTCATTTACATTCATGCACGCAGACTTGAACTGCTTGAATTAACTCACATTACCTCCATCTGGCCAAAGTGACACGTGAATTTGCATGATAGACAGAATCGATAGTATGCCCCGTCGTGAACGAGAGAGCTTCTTGTTTTCGGTCTAGTGTCAAGCGCAACATACATAATGTCAGTATGTATGTAAATCAACTTTAATGTGTCTTGTAAACAGGCAACCATTTTATCAATTTAAGGAGTTCATTGCACACTGTCGAATTTGAGCATAAACTTTTAAACTCTGAGGCGATTTGCATAACACGTGTAACTACTTGAACGGGTCCTGATATGGTTAGCGAACATTATGTCCCCTGAGACAACATGATTCAGTAGACGCGTTTGGTGGTTACTGAATACATGGAAAAAACTTACTATGCTTCTAAAATTTACTGAAAACAAGGAGTGTAACACATGTTTGTTTGCTTCGTAAACACCCTTTTTATATTTTGTATTTATGTTGCTGGTTACTTAACGAAATACACATCAGGTAACGTGTGCATGGATCAGTGTGCTAGAAATTGGTTTTATTCAATTGATGAGCTTTACCCTAATAGGCAAATTTAATATAATCAACATAAAAAGCTTTTTATCATGAGACTGATGAGCAAAATCGCGGTAAATAAACTCTAATATAATGGCTTCAGATGTGTGATTTATAGATGGCCATAAATGCATACGTTAGTCTGATACTTATAACAGTTCTTCGTAACAGCCACTTCCCGTGGGACTCTTATAAAAAAACAAGATAACATTCATATGGGTTAATACTGTCATCCCTCAGTCTTTCCTTAGAGCTATTCATTTGTATATCAAACGTAATAATCAATCAAAAGCTGCGACCTTCTCTAATCCTTTGCACACCATAAGTTAATTGGGGAAGTTGTGAATGATTGTTTGTGACCTAACGTCAGGTTCAATCATGACGCTTTCAATTCACCGCTTAATATCTGGCGTGTATGACTCAACTAGCAACATTCGGTTAAAAACTATACTCAACAATTTATGTTAGTCAGTCGAATGATTAAGCCGGCCAAGTATCCTCTTTCTTAATCCAGTTGACTTGTACAAAGTAGCATTGAATTAAAACCACATGCAATGACGACCCAAACAATTTGATTTGCAGCTGTGTTTTTCACAGGAAAAAACAACGGACAGTTGATCTCAATTCACACAGCAGGTACACCACAACGCAAGTGGAGCTATCTGCTCCAAACATTGATTGTGTAGCTGCTAGAAATTTCTCTAGGCTTCATGCCACCTATGGCGTTTGTTTTCCTGTGTAATGTTATCGTTTCCGTCAGGGCTTGTAAGAAGAGAGCGACAGAGTTAAAAGCACTTTCACAAACAGCCAAAGGTTGTGCAAGTAGACCTTAAAAAATTTCTAAAATTACTTTGTCCCTTCCGTTTTTTCAAGTGGAAAATGTGGGACACTATTTGGAAGTCAGATGGCTACCATACACCATGTGTCAAAATCCGAAAACACTACAACCCGATGAGAACTTTTAGTGACTATCGGGGATGTTTTCATAGTGTATGCAATCCTTTCTTTCTAGTGGAATAAAATTGTCAGAAAACACGAACTGATAGTTGAAAGCATTGCACACAACATCATCAGTCATTTTACGGACGGTCCACAGCAATCCTTACTTTTTAAAGGATTTTTATATTTTGTCTTTACAATACACGTTTACAGTGGACGAGAATGTACGAAGTACATTTCCAACGTGAATTCCTTCTTTTTTTATTCTGTTCAGCGAGTTGAGGAGTCGGAACAATCCCAATCTTCTTCCTTGTTGCCGTTAACCAAAACTCCTAATTTTGCTAGTTTCCTGACCCATCGAAACAAACAATTGTCTTGTCCACTTAAAGAAAGAGCAAGTGACGGTGTGCTCGTTTGGCTAATTTGGGAAGTGACAAATCTGTGCATTGTTGATTTCCAGATTCCCTAATGTACATTTTGTTGATAGTCCACTTTTTGCAATCGACCTTCTTTCTTCAGTGTTTATAGACATTGAACTTTTCAACTGTTCACAACGGCTGTGGTATCCGGTTTAAAAAGAATGTACTGAACAGGAAAAAGATCTATTGATTCGACTCCTTCAGGACGTTTTACCTAGATTCTCCTTATCTCTGCATCTTGTTTGAACGGTCGGTTTGTCGGCCATTAATCGATTACAGTGTTGACCAAGAAGCTGACGTCAAAAGTCACTGGTCTACATTAACAAATCAGTTTAGTGTACTCTCTCAAGTGAACCAAATTTTGTTCACAGGCTAAATTCAACTGGTTACTTCTTTACTTTTGCTTGTAGACCGTCCTGATATGAAGAGAAACTATCCTCACTCAGTTTGGACTGTTAACTCGTTTCTCGAAAACCATCAGGAAAGAACTGGAATCGACCTTTATCACGGAGATGGCGCTTTGTGTTTTTCTTACAGTAGTATATTGCAATAGTGGATCCTACTATGCACGCATCATACCGAAAATGTTTTGGAGATAGAACACATTGTAAACATGACATGTTCAACAGCAAGTTTACCCCATGACTTAACCGACTAGTCTAAACCTTGCAGGTGTGTTAGCACATTAGCACTGGTCTACGAATAACATCAGCCGCTACCACATAGACGATGATAATGTTCAGAATTCATTAACGAAACTTTTTGGTTTCTAACAGTGGTGTTGCGCCATGTGGGCGTCCCCTTCTTTAATGCATACGTTTAGTTCTGTAAGCACACGAACTCTGATGATCAACATGCACGAGAATTAGATTGTATACCCTGTCTGTACTTAGTAATCGGTTAACAGTCTTTTAATTTGTATGTTGTGAAAATCGTTTACAGGCCACACAGTATCTGAAATCCGATGTTTTACCCCAAGAGACCAAACCACAGTGTCTGTTGTTATATTACGACGGACAAATGACTTTTTCATGAATTCTTTGCAGTTAATCACATAAATACACAAGTTTAAGCCATGTTTATCTAAAGAATTGATGCGGGCTGAGGCCTACGATCTATTCATCATTGTCAGAAGAAATAACTGCTTATTAAAATGTATAATAAAGTGCCTCAGTGTCTGACTGTAAAAGTGTGGAGGATGGGGCTTTAAAAAAGGAAGGAACAGCAGTTTCCATCTGTTTTACTTCGATGTATGAAACAGGAAAGAAACCCGTTTATTCCGTGGACAAATTCACGTAAGGATACAGAACTCAGTGTTCTATACTGTCACTGTAGCTTGGCTAGGAACGTCTCTTTGACTTATATGTGCACGTGACAAATTGCACACTTGTGAATCTATGGTCATACGACTGTAGGTAAACGCGGTTGAAGGCTATTCTGCATATGTGCGGTCGGGTACATCGTGATGCTCCTGTCTGATTACAGAGGAGCCAGGTTCGCAGCTGCAAACTTGACCGATGACGGTTCTGATACGGGTGCATTTTATTGACCGAGTGTCTGATCGACTTTGGCCAACACCAAATGGTATTCTACACACTCAGCAGGCTTTCGGACTGTCCAGTTTCGCCTTAAATCAATGTTTTCCAGGCAAATCAAAATTACAGCATAATAATTTAGTATAAGATTTAATGAAAGCTTTCCAACACTTGTGCGGCGAGATGGTTTTTGTAGGTTTGTACTCGCGTCAGTGTGATTTATATTTCCGTTTTCATTCTACAGACAGCTGATACATTATTGACCTCATGTTTACACTATGAATACTTAGGCAGTACATTACTGTCGGTTTTGTTACACTACTTTCTGGCTGGCCAAATTCCACCCTACCGAAGGATAAGAACCCGTACAAAACCCGGAATCCAGCCAGGATCTAGAGGATGTAGCCAATAGGTTAATGCAGTAGGATCCATACAGTGATCGTCCCTAGAGGATTCGACAAAAGCATGCTTCTAGAAATGAGACAATTCAGAAGAGGCTGTTACACTTCCACTACAATATTTTTTGTAGTTACCTGGTAAAAGTAACAGATTTTTTAGTCCAGAACCCTATCATCTCTGTTGTACATAAATAATTTCATTTGCTAATGAAAACCAACCTTGCCAGTGATGAATAGGTTGCAGTAGCTTAAATGCCAATTGTTAGATTCTACTAAAATATCACCTCGGCTAGAATCTGTGATTGACAGATATCCCTGTCAGGCTCCACAGATCAGTTCGTGACAGATTGAGTCAAATCTCTTTTATGGTAAATACATCTATTTCTTGTAACACGTACAACTGTGCGAGATTGTCTCGACTAACCATGAGCTTCAAATCACTCGAACTAGGCAACAAGTAGACTATGGAGCGAAGAAAGCTCACATCATCAGTTCACATAAAACTTAGCCAGTCTGAATGGAGTAAATCTCGAATTATCAGTTTCCTTGTTATTTTGAACGTACTGAGATAACGAATTTTCACATTCACACTGTGATATACAGACTGTCTTAATTTGTCTGAAGATGACTGTTTCAATTTTCTTTGGTATTTCTCCTTCTTTTCTATCTACAACTGAGATTCCGATTGGCAGAACTTCAGGAGTGGTTAACTGCAGGCTGTAACAAGCCGAACAGAGGCAACGACAAAAACACAAAATAACCAAAAACACTAAACACATTCAAGGTTCACAAACCGCAGTAGAAGGAAAGATTTCAAAATCCAGCATTTATTTAGGGCATTGCATGTGACAGATGAAAAGAATAACTGCGTGAATTACAGTTCTTACGGTCAACTGAGTGTCAACCTCCGATCCGGACCATCGGACGATTACCAACTCGTGCCAATTCGTGCATATCTAAATGTAGTGAACATTAAGAAACAGTCGTTCAGCGCTGTTTTTGTAGTTATCATCGAGCGGCTTTTATTGCATACTTATTCTTGAAAGCCAGATGTGATAAGTTGTCTTCACCTCAAACTTATTACCGGGCAATGTGTTTTATATGTTAAAAGCCATACAACTTACGGCCACTAATCAGTGCGTGTAAACACTCCACACTTTACGTAGACCGCACTCAGCCATCTACTTTTAGTTATAAGCGGTTACACTGAGCGAGAACGCAAAACTGAAGGGTTCAGGCTTTAGTTGTGTTGTAGTCACCAGTGATTTGGCCTTGTTGTTTGCGAGATGCTTACAGTGAACACTGACCTGTTCATGCCATCATTTCACATGTGTACAAAAGGGGAACAGCTCACTTTACTGGACAGCCAAGTGACTCACATCATTATTTCAGATAAATATTACGATGCATTCGATTGGATTGAGCTAGACCTAAGAATTACAGTAGTACTCTTGAAAGGGATACATTTTTACATTCTTTGTCACGTCACCTACAGCCCAATTAGATTTTGTCCACAACTTTTCACAAGTAGAAGAAACAAGATACACTAAGTAAAATCGCTTTTTTCCAAAAAAAAACATGTTCGTTAGACCACTCGAGCCAGTGAACGTTTTCAAGTTTCCGTATCAATTCTCACACACTTGTAGCACTTGTTGCATTTATTCGTGTCCAGTATCATCTTCGAATGTTATCGGTCCTAATGGAACTTGTCACGCGCAAATTTTCAACCACCAGACACAATTCTGGCTATATACTGCCAACCATAAGGGACAGTCTGTTACAGATTTAGTAAACATGCGGGCATTATGCTTGTTTTTTGTTGAGGGATTGCTGTACTTTGATTGAAATGTTATCTTTGTGTGGCACCGGGGGCGATTTAGAAGTTGAAGCCATCTGTCAAAATAGTGTTTCTTGCCAGAAGGATTGTCGTTCGACATCACTGTAGGCGTCCGATAAATAAATACACCACTTACTTTCCGGTTGTATCCACCAAAACGCCCGCACGAATACTGAGATACAACGTGAATATCCCCACTTCCTTTGAAAATGCTAACGATCAATGTTGTGCGTACTGCATCTGCTCTAAACGCTATGCCACAGCAGGTGATTCCAATCCAAATGGTAGTCTGCAAACACATCGGCATATGAGCGGAACTGTTTAAGAAGTCGACTATCAAAAGTTCTCTAACACTTTCCGAGCAATACAAGCTGCGCACAGGTCACGCATGGCAAGTTTCTTCCCAATTAGCTTGACTTACTGCTAGCTTGTAAACAAGAAAACGATCACCTCAATGAATTTCCTAATTCTACGGTCAAGTCGGCAATTAAAATTTAATTCCAAAACCACATTATTCTAAAGTGAACAGGAGCGGTTTACAGCTTACACCATGGATAGCAAGTATCGACTTAAGCGAAGTGTTCTGATCATTATCTACTTTAAATTCTCCAAAGAACTCTTTTAGGGCACAATGTTTCGTGACTGTGCGTTGGTTTTGGGTGTTTGGAAGAGATTTTCTGGAATTATTCCAAAATTACGGAGGGACGTAAGTGAAGGTAACATCGTAAGCGCATTGGGAGACAACGGAAGAGAGACCATTGCGCTGGAACACTACAGCCGTAAAGTGGCATACACTAAATAGACGTCTGACGTATTCCACTTAATTGCTCGTCTTGAACCAGGAATAATAAGGTGTACTGGGAGCTTGGGAGGAAAAACGTGACTCTGGCAGATAACCAAAAGCAGGCTGTCCTTATTGTTACACGATGGGTGCTTGCTAGTCTAACTCGAGCAGAATGCCTCTTACAGACTCCAGTGTGCTGATTCCACTTTAACTATCTGCCTCACTGTGTCAGTATTATCCGCCTTGTTTAAACCAGTTTGAAGGTATGAAAAGATAGCGGAGGATTCTATTGAGGTACGCACGATTAATGGTGATTCCAGTAAAACTGACATAAGAAGACTTGCAAGTGTAGTTTTGGTATCCTATAATAGTGGGGGTATAAAAATGTTCACACACTGCATTATACCTGAGTGTTCCTTGGCTTTTCTGTTCATCGCAGCATCCACCAGAGTGTTCAGCTCTTCCACTACAGAACAAAGGCTAGGTAATTCTTGTTCGCGCTCCAGACTTTGAAGTAGAAAGGGTGACTGCAAATCCTTCGGATTAGCCTTGCGGACTGTGCTGATCAGATCAACCTCGTCTGTGCTATGGAGACATGGTTTCAGATGGCCGTCAGCAGTAAGACGTATGCGCGTGCAACCGGAGCAAAAATTGTCCGTCATTGACGTAACGAAGCCGACCTTACCAGGCCAGTTTTCTATTCGATATATCTAGGCGGCAAATAGATGAGAATTTCATGGTCTGGGAAGTTAGAAGGCAATTAATACGGTGCTATTCGAAGTAAACCTTAGATATAAAGCAATGCTTGACATCCGTCTTCATAAGCAGACTAGTTCAGTCGTAAATGTAGACATCTGAACAAAGTGCATAACATTGAATCATTGACTTCGCAATTGATCATTCTGGGATGTAGTGCTGACATATCATGGCTTAATTAGTCAAGGCGGGTGTTTAATGTGGGTACTGTCACTTGCTGGATATAAGTCCCTATCTTTTAGAATCATCAAGGTGGACAAGCACTGCAAATCACCACACTATGTGGATTTCTCAATTTGCTCATGAATAGCTGAGATCGGCCGCATCAAGACTAGCCCCATCGAAAGAGAGTTAGATTGAGGCTGCTCAGAACTTATCAGTAATGCCTACGTTACTATCTAACTGGTATATATTTATTATGATTTGCTAGAATGTCCGACTTATGATACACATGTATATTAATCCCTGAACGTGAGTGTACAATATTCAGTTAGAAAAGTTGCAGTCCAATTCGAGGTATTGGTAGAAACATGTTTATACGTTTGATTTAGTTAACGTAAAAATTAGGGTTCACTACCACTCTGTTCTGCAACCTTTGCTTACATATCAAATAAAGAGTTTCTTCACCAGACGTCCTTTGTTTCTCTTTTAGGGATTTCCGACCACCAACTTACTTGCTGTCCACGTAAATGTCTTTCCTGAAATAGTGAAGTTAATTTTGTGAAGCAGCGGAAGATAAGACGAGTGATGCAGCTTTGTAAGCCGATTGTCCCTGGTGACTGTCAAATACCGGAAACCATGAGACGGCATATCATTATTCAAGGGCAAGGTTTCTTCTAACGGTTTTTTGGTGACTTTTTCTGAGTAATTCCTGCAGCTGCTGCCTCATTTTAACAGAGCCAAGATAAGTGATTGTGATAAGCAGACTGAGAATAACACAACGTTAGGAGCAAGTTGTAATGCTCTACTATTCAACCACCTCGGGTGGTCTTCCTCAGGAGTGTTGAAATCGATTACAACAATTCTGAGGAAGGCCACTCGAGGTAGTTGAATAGTAGAGTATTACAACTTGCTCGTAACGTTGTGTTATTCCCAATCTGTTTATCAATAACATGGTACGGATATCTTATAAGTGATTGTGGTTTTAGGTCGTTTATATGCAGTGAAACACATGAGGTGTCACAGACAGGACCACCGATGACTTTTCCTTCTACCGTTGTGTTCAGTAGCGAATGTGCGGACTTCTGTTTGGTCTACTTCCTTTTATGGTGAAGTTGTTTACAAACGTTAACTATCTTTTCCTCCTTATCACCGTCTTAGTGATGGTCAAAGCTGATGCTCAACCACCATACAACCTTCAGAGTAAGAAGAAATTCTAACTATGAATGAAAATAGAGCAATGAACTGCATTTAATAACTAAGATCTGCCCCTTTTAATATCTAACTTTCAGTCTCATGGTGTTTACATTTTCAAAACAATCCAGCCACCGTTTCTCTGTACAATCGGTGTGCAGTTTTTGGCATACATTTTTGCTAAAATATCCATGGCGTTTTTATGCTATGAATAAGTTACCGTTTTTTCCAAACAGTTATTCGGTCAGAAATTAGTTCACTGTTCAATTCAAACTTTTCTTCTGTGAATGAAGTAGTGCTTGATGATGTCAGCTCTACATTCTAATTAGTCTGTGAATTTCAATTAATTGCACTATTTCAGTGTCATTTAAAACGTAGATTTATTTATTGAACGTAGGTGTGCAACGTGAAGGGTGAGGGTGGACCGACGGTTGTTACCCTATCACACTACTACTCCTCTTTTCAGATTGCTCACCCGACTTGCTATCCACAGAGTGCAGCGTTATCTTCGGAAGCAGAGTGAGCAAACATTCGTGTATCATACAGCTCTATGTAGTTAATATCCTTGCATTCAAGACTCCTTAGTCAGGTTGAATGTTTAGATCCAACTGAAGCTCTTGAGAATGCATATACTCACTGGCGTCCTACTGTAGTTCAAAGTGGTACTTTTAACAAGTGTGAGACAGTTGGCATATCTGGCTACCTCAAAGTCAACTTAAGGCTGTAGGCAGTATGGTGCTTTGACGCATTTCATGTTCAAAAATGCCTGCCCTCTGGTTACATTTTATTTGGCTAACAAGAATGGCTCACATTTCAGACATGAGATGTTTCTTTCTGGTATGATACACGTGAAGTAGGAATATGGTGTAAGAATCTTGGAGTAAAAAATCACGCAAATATAATAAATCTGTGAGAGCAGCCGATCTGCTATATTCAAACCTCCACCTCCACATGTATTACAAACGGTGAATCAAGAGGTGCCAGCACTCAGTACGGTTGTGTATACCATGAAAAAGTGTTTACAGTCAACATACAGTTTCACCTCTGCTTCCATGTTACACAGCGTATTGGTATGGAAAAGTCAAGACCTAATATTATAGTCGCAGTCCACGTAATAATATATCCACTACATATGGACTCGGAATCATACAAATTTCTTGTTTGTCCCGTAGACAGGATTGAAATCGTGTGAGGTCGAAGCAACTGGAATAATATCAGGGTGTTTTATTTCTATCGATCAAAATTGTTCAAAAAAACATAAATAAATGAGGTTCTACAGATATCCAAATTGTTGCTCTTGACTGTCATTAGAGTGACGTACGAATGGTTTCAGATCGTGACATGAAGTAAACAACTAAATTTAATTTTTGTACTCAACCACAAAAACATCGCGAAACGTGGATCAACGTGAATATTGACCGAGTTCAAGATCTCGGTATAGCAGCCTAAAATATGAGAAAACGGAAGTATCCGTTACAAGGCTATAAGTATTTACCGTACTGTGACATTCACTTTGCTCATACTGTGTCGAAATCAAAATTTAGAGGCACCAACGAACTGCACCTTTCTGATCTCTATAGACCTTCCCCAGTTTGGTTTTTTAAGTAATGTGATGGCGGAACATATTAGTTGTTGAACGTTTTTCTCGAATGGTCGATTCTTCATAGTTTATCTGCCCAATGCCCATTCAGACTAATGTACCCAGATGTCAATTGTTTGTTTGTTCACTTCTGCTTGAAAGTGTCTGTTTCTTTATGCCTATAACAGGTTTACTGTAATGTGCGTATTATGAGTAAGACTTTGATCCATTCGTTGCTTCCCCACGAACACACCTTGATTCTATCTCGTCTACCCTTCCTAATAGTCTTTTACCCACTCATTTAACATGATATTCCTTATCACACTGAACAACCTGGCAATGAATTTCTCTTGAACCTTACCAATTCCGTACCTGAAATACACCGATTCATTTTCCCCCTTCTATTTTACCGCCCACGCATCTCTGTATTGATGGCAATACTTACCGTTTTCAGTGTGGTTGTTGTGACTTTTTCATCCTCTAAATAGCCGACTGTTACATGCGGTCTTAAATAATCATGTCTTCATTATCCCTAACTGATTAAATGAGTTTACGCCATTTTAACTGTTTTGACTTCGCTGTAAACAGACATAAGTAAACGCCTGGTCAATATTGAGTATCTGTTGATACTGCTGGGTTCTTACACGGTCGTCACTTCAAGAACTCTGTTGTTCATTGTTTGGCAACCCTTACACGTGACGAATCGGAGTATATTTGTTGCAGGCACAGATCAGGTCGTTTGGTGAGTATAACCGTTCTGAGTGTTAGCACGTAGGTGCTGACACCTTAGTATGAAACGAGTTCAGTTTGTAACCTTTGACCTCTTCTAGAACAACACCAATGGACTCATCCTGTCAGCTTGGTACTCTGTAATCTGCCTGTAAGCTGAACGATATTTCGACTTCGACTGTCAGTGTATCACCAGTCACTAGTCTTACAATTGTTCACCTCTTTTTCTGTGTGTCCTCGACTAAATGCTGATAATTGCTACACAAAAGCAGACCAAAGCATCATCTGTCTTACACCCCTGATAACAAATAATAAACTCACCTTTGCAGTGCTGGATGATTCAGCAGCAATACGTCCGATCAGGGAAAATTTATTTCGGAGCTTGTCCATCATTTCGCCGTAGCTCACAAGCTTTTTATAGTCCCATTTGTTGCCTCCAAAGGGCGTGTATTCAATGAAACGCACTTCAATTGGCTTGAAAGTAAGGCATATTAAACGAAATATTATGAATTGTGGGTGTTTCTTTTAGGCATAAAGTATATATCCTGGACGACTGCTGGTTACTTTGACTGAACCATTATTCTTAGTAAACCAGAAACTTCATTTTTCGGTAGATTTGTCTCCGATCTGCTTTTTGATGTGTGTGTTGGCCGAGAAAATGTCAAAATAGTGGGAGGTGAACTGAACTAAGCAGGAGAACCTTCTGAAATCTGTCTCGCGAGCGCATGGGTGCCCGTATTGTGAACGGAGGGCCAACACGTTTGCGTACACCAATGGGACCTTATACATGGCAAGTGAAATTGGATGACTTTCACTGTGAGAAAAGCTTTGTTACAAAATTCCGTAATATGGTGTCAGTCGATGGGGCTGTTCACAAAACTTAGGCCCACAAACAGAACCTCAGGCACATTGTAGAATCAACCGTTGGGGTTTAACGAATTTCAAATTAAAATTAGTTGAAAATTGGCTCTAAATTTTTAGTTAAATCCAACCAAGGTACATTGCGTTCGTTAAACAGCCTCCTCCAGATGAGTATTCAAAGACTGAATATGACTGCCGCAACATACTCTGCACCACTCTAGTTTTATAATCCTTCTAATGGTAACTACTACTTCGTTGGATTTCTGTACATCCAAGGTCTATTTCATACAAGGCCGAAATTTCATATCGTTGAAAGTTAGTCATTTGGGCTCTTCTAGACAATGAAAAACCAGATAGTGACTGCAGTCCAATGATTTTTTGAATAACTAAATTTGTATGAGCAATTCAGCAGGTTATCTTCATTCTAGTGGTAGGCGGGTACAACTAATTCGTTTTGGACACGGAGCTGATGACCTAAACACAAACAACCTCTCTCAAGGTTTGTTTCCTAAAAAGTGTGAGACCGACATTTTAATCGTCACTACTACTTAGTATTAAGTTTAGGCGAACTCCTTGTTAATACAAATTATCAGTAAAGTTTTTAGCATCTTTCTGATGTTTTCATCATCCTGACAATTTGAAATATCCGCTTCTGGTCTCACAACAGAGAATATCGTCAAGTTGGTGAAGCATGTAGTTGCTATGTACCGATCAATCGTTATTCAGGCAAATACTCTGACACTATCGTTTTCGAGAAACAATAAATTTGTGCAAATGTTTAGTTTCTTCTTTGATAAATTGTGTTTCGGGAAAGAAAGTCCGAGGTGTAATGGATAGTGAAGAAAACCCGTAGCTGTTTGTAATGTTATTGGAAACACGTGAACTCGTCATAGACCTTGAAAACCGCTTAGAACACAGTTAGCAGGCTGAAAACGTTCGATAAAACGCACTTGTTTGATGTTCCTACAGTTTTATCATGTTTATGAATCGTTTGGCTGCAGTGATTTCTAGCTGTAAATTACCAGGGATCCCTTTGTTTTCTGATTTCAATTGGGAAGCCAACTAACAAAAACGCGCAGTCTTTAACTACCAGGTTGAACACTTACTCTGCCTTCAGAACGTTTATTGTGTCAGACATTAAGCAAAACCATGAGATAAACAGAAAACAACAATATGATGAGTTGTGAGTATCCCAGCAGTTTTCGTTCGGTGAAATTGTTTAATGCTGTCATAAGGTTATAGAATTCGTGATTTCCCAAATTGGATTATGGAATATGTATGTGAATTGGTAACGTGCTCCAATCGGCGGAGTGCCTGCATTCAAAAGATTTCCGGTTACTTCAGTCAACTTCATACAACCGAATATTCCACGCTGTTTTCGTTTTACTGTCATTCCTTATTCTACAGTATTTCTCTCCAACGTTTTGGAAAGCAGCTGGAGCTATTCTGCTCTTCTGATAAGTTCATTGTATTGTATGATTGGATGACAAATTCAGTGACCTGCTGAAAGTTTTCCCGCTGTGTTTTATGAAGATCGTTCATGCTGTATTAAGCTTCTGTGCAGACTTTCTGTTGATTTGCTCAACAGAGGCTTATTCAAACTAGTTCCCACGAAAGCCTACATGTTCCAGAGTTGAAGCAACTAGTCTTTGATAATCCATTATTTACTTTCAGCCACGAGTTGCGAACCTTAATTAAACTTGACGCTACTCATGATAACGAAGATTTCATTTACTTCATTGAGGCGCTCAACAAAATCTGGTATCTTTACGTAAGAAGGGGTTAAGATCTGTCTATGGCTACACGGTGCAGCATCTGCTAAGATGCACGAATTAGCGATTTTTCTGGGTTAACAGCTCGGTCATTCATGACAGTTGTTTTCGGAAAATACTTGTGAATAGGAGCAAAGGGCAGTAGACAACACGATTTGTTGCTTGACGACGCTCACTGTATCTCCTTTGGTACACACTGCAGTGTTGGTGTTCATATAGCCGATTTAAACAAGGTTAGTGAAGACAAATGCACGACCATACACACACAACACACACACGAACACCTCACGCAGGCATGTATCAGTAATGAAATTGTTCGATTGCCATTGTAGTTTGAGACTAACGACCATGTCCATCGGTTAGCAGAAGAGTGGTTGCCACTTTTGAATAACGACAGCCTCAGTGAACTGAAGCAGTCTTTGATTGTTGGTCATGTTTGTGAGGAAGGGTTATTTTCTACCATTGAAGGGACAATGTTTTATCGTCGCCAAGTATACGATATACTTATGGTCACTACAAGCAAATAAGACGCAGAGAGTTTGCACTCAACGATGTGTCAATTGCAGTCAAACGTATCACGGTCAATTCAGAATGAGACTGATCGATATATTGTCTTTTCGAACATTCTCGTAACGCATGGACTGGTCAGCATTGGAACTTCAACAACTTCACGCCAGTTCAATACAAACGTGCTAAGGTTTGTACTTTATCCGACCCCTCTTAGAAACTATACCCTTCAGACTCCCTGCACACTGAACTACAGCATTTGTAGTCGGTGCTAAAATCCACTAGCTATCACCGTGAATTCTCCGGCGATACAGTGTGCATGACCACTTCGCAACGGGACAGACAGTTTTACCTAAACGGAGCGTCGCTTTGTAACCACCCGATAATGGTAATTATGTAATGAAACAACTCATTGGGTGACTTCGAGCAGCAATCGGTCGAACGCCTTACGCGTGCTATAATTAACCAGCTGAATACTTATCCTTCCGATTAAGATATCGTTACTTCCGTATGCCAATCTCACTGTATTTACCTGTTTCATTTTGCCTTCCAGGTGTCGTCTGTTCTCTTGGTAGAGTTGGTCGGAGTCGTTTCTTGTGTTCGTTCAACCGCTCACTGTAGTTCGCAATGTTGTTGGGTCCCGTTACGTGTGGAAGAACCACCTCTCAAGTTAAGCGCGAAGAATACCGACAGAATAACTGAGCGGGGGTGGTAGATAGGTCAGCTTTCAGCGTGTTTCGATTACATAACAAAACTGATGGCAGAACGTCGTACTACGAAGAGCTGCTGTTATCAGATAGAGAACTTTTCAGTTGCCGATGAAAAAGTTCAGCTGACCCGTTGGCTGTTATGTGGTAAGCTGTTGTGCGGATTCGACTATACCCTAGCATTTCAAGAAGTGACGCGAAGGCTAAGTCAATATGTGGCCCGCGATCGGTGGTCACTACAGTGTGACAATCAACTTGGGTAGCCCAACGTTCCATAAATGCTCGTACGACAGTTCCCGACGAGAAATTTGGGACTGCTGTAGCTTCTGGTCAACGTGTAGTCCTGTCTAAGCAGGTTAATTTATATATGCACACCCATTCGAAGGTGGCAGGGCCCTACCAGTTCAACAAGCGTATGATAGAAACGCTCATCGTGGACTATAGAAGTTTCTTATGGGGCTTGTGTTGGACGGGGAATTTTAGACTGCTAGCAGTGAATTTACGATCCGATCCATGTGCGGATGTCGTGATGGACAATTTTTTCAGTTGTTTGCGGTCATCAATCGTGTTAACATGTGAACAACTGATCGAGTTCGAATCACCCTGAACTGGTCATAAATATGATTTAATATTGTGTATTATAACCGGATTTCCGTTTGCGATGGTGAACATCGATCAAACTCATGTCCAACTGTGAAATGACTCGATCTAGTTTTTCTGCTAAAAGTGTCCAGTGGCCACCAATGAATAAAAGACTCGTCTAATTGTATAATATGAGGGACTGTTACAAAAATCCTCATCTCGGAAATCTTACAGACATAATGTTTTTAGAATCTAATTGAGTTCTTTACTGAACAGTGTCGAACATTCAGTGTTCTTCCTCACAGTGTCTGGCTGGCGATGATAATCTAAAGTATCGGCACTACGCCCTGGAGCCGGACTAATAAGACGACCGATTATCATGAGTCTTAAGATCTTTCGTTGAAGAGATGGGAATATAAAATATTAGTGAGTTTCCATTATTATCATGTTAAAAAAACTTACCAGATTCTTCGTGAGTTGGACGAAATCACATATTTCATCATCGTTGAATTCACGAATTACAACACAGTTGACCTTGAACGAAAAAACATAATTTAGATTGGCAACTGGAAGAGATGGAAGAGACTCGAATGGACTGAGATACTATTCAGAACTACAGGCATACGATCATGATAAACTTCAGTACAATTATCGATCCGTTCAAGCTTGAGGAGTGTGTAAAGCAATAATAAGAAATTCAGTATTTGCTCGCTGTAGCCCAAGGATCGCAGGAAGCGTAAATAAAATGATCACTCCACTGAATGTGCAACTGTGGCACCTACACAGTTTTAAAACCATTCTACCCTACTGGTCATACTCAATTCCACTTTTACTCCCTTACGGTCTCAGTAAGAAATATGTTCCCACGGGTATTCGAAACTGAGAACTTCCAACATGCAGTCTGTTCAAACAAAGTCATCTTAGCATACAAACATGTTGTGTGATTAACAGGAATAAAGCGCCGAGTGAATGACAGCTTCTGTGTGCATCAACGTAACTTTCTTACTTTCACTGGATCAAAACCATTTTCCAATGCTGCGCAAATTGCACCAAATGCTTGCTTGAATGCAGGATAACCGGTAAGTTGCTTTACACGCGCTGGATTCAAGCTGTCCAAACTGATTGTGACAGAATCTAGGCCGCATTTTCTGAGTAGGCAAGCTTTTCTCGTAAAACCGACACCATTAGAGGTCATACAGATTTGTTCCAGCTTTTTGTCGGACCTACGGAGATTATCAAGTGAAGCTGATGGTTTTTTAACGTGAGGTAGAATTTTTAAGTGCAGACTCACTTATAATTTCCGGAAGGTCTTTACACATCAAAGGCTCACCGCCAGTCAGTCGTATTTTAGTAACACCTCTCTGAACGAAGTAACTAGCTAGAAATAGCAGTTCATTTGTAAATACATTGCACTCTTTTGTGCATGAAGAGGTCAATGTAGGAGGTGTACAATAGGAGCCTAGAAAACATAAGTTTTATGTTTTTGAAGGCAAATTAATAAGTGAAACTCACAGTGAAGATTACACCTTTCTGTCAATGAAATTCGCAAATAATCATGTACACGGTTAAAGCGATCGATAAGTTTTGTAAACCGCAGTAACTGTTTTGAGGAATAAATCTTGTTCGGATGAACCTCACCTTTTCTTTAACTGTTGGGAAGAAGACACTCATTGACTGTTGTTTGAGAGTTGGACATAATGGTTTTAGACTGCTAAAAGCATGTGATTGGTGAACATGACAACCAATCAAGCTACGCGACAGTCCTGTGCCTAGTTTTACGCCGAAATAAACGTCAGAAATCAGTTGTTTAATCTAATGTCTAATTCATACCTCCGTACGACCAGTTGAAATAGTGGTAAATTTGGTAATATCTACGGCAGTCTGAAGATATCCTTATGAAGAGTTCTTTGAACACCAGGTCGTTCATCGAGTTAAAAGGGACACATAAAAAGGCCGTTCGCTGGATTGTCTGTGAGTTTTATTAAATCCAGGCTAAAAGCCTCCTTTCAACTATATCAAAGACACTAGATCACTCGGTTGCAACGACTTGAGCTGTACTACTTTATTTCAAGTGATAGTAACCTACGTTAATTGACTATCATAGAGCAGTGCTGATCTGAATCCTTCGTCACCTATTGTTTTTCGACTTTAATTATAGGGATTTCCAGAGGTTTTCATAATGGACATACACATCTGAGACATCTGGAGGATTAGTAGGATGATTACGTTTGTAACATCTCTTGTTATACAATAAAAACCAAAGTGATCCTAGTGTGTCAGATTCATCTACAATTATACTTATCTCGAGAGACTCGCGTGGTTATACTTGGTTATACTTGAAAATTTGGTTATACTTGAAAATTTTCACTATGAATCTAAAATACAAAGTAGTTGCTCGCTATTTGCCCGCATGACTGGTACTTTGACAAGAAATGTTTTCGTTCGACTTTGGATAGACGATTTCTTGCAGTAACACGAGACTGCCGACCGATTTCGCGTTGCCAACAAAAATAAAAACATGGAAACAGTATTGTGGGAGCTAAATGTCTGGTTGTTCTAATGGCACAAAGTTCCCGGTAACTTTTTGTTGCAGAATACAATCCTGATTCTGTGATAAGAGCCTTATCCCAACTTCACTTAGTGTATACATGTTTTAATAAGCAGTTATGCTGACAATCATCTGCCCCCACAGTAAATAGTAGCAGAACAGAGGACGATCAGTGGAAGCAATTTTTGCTTACCCAGAGTGTGTGGTATTTAACATGTTTTAGTGTGCATGGATTACGAGCTGTAAGGTTAATAGTTTTCTATCATTTACGATCAGCAATGACCAACCAAGTGGCCTATATCGGACAGCCCAAAATGCGTGCTAATTTCGCATTACGTCGTGGATTGAACGACCGAAGTGTGTAGGCAAAACAAATCGCGCAAAACTACCAACGCATGGTGTGGATGAACACTTAGTACGTTTTTCCGCAGGAGAGGTCTAGGGTCCAGAAACGGTAATTAGACCGCGCTTAATGTGAGGTCGATCGGTTAGTGGCCACCATGTTATCATGTTCAGCGGATTCATGAACCCGGTTTGTTTCGTCCTGCCCTAGGCTCAACAGCTGGCTGTGAATTACAGCATCCTACCTGTTTGTGTGTGGGAATCAGAGTACAGGCCGAGCTGAAGATCGGTAAACGAACTTCCTCTAACCGGATATAAGTTGGTATTCCGTAAACAATTTTTATTGGATAAAAGTAACTTCGGCGCATCCACTTCAATAAACGATGCACGTAGAATAAAACGATCAGGGCAGCAACATATTGAGGGGGGGAAATTTTGAGTCAGCATTCAGCTGACTCGGTGTACAACTTTGTGGATGTAGGCCACTGCAATTTTCAGTATACACGGGAAACTTGGTAAGCATAACATGAACACAGCGCTATCTAACTCGAAGCTTCATGCGCTCACACAGACTGTACAGGGAGCCTTTTTCGAAAACGAACACCACATTCAAATTGGGCTCTTTCTCATATCTTTGAGGAACGTATCCTTGCCGGAAACGGTAGCTGTCGTTTGGTTTACTTTCACAATAAATCAAAATAACTGTTCTGTATAAGAGGTGAGAAGGTTGCTAATCGCAACAATGAATTGTCTACCGGTAAAGACCGATTGGTAAGTTAGATATGAACGTATCAAAAGCGTCAGTTTAGTTCGTCGTCATTATGAAAGTATTCAAAAACAACTGAACATAACGGACCCTGAGTGACTAAGTCAAGCGAAGACGTAAATAACAGTTGCAGCTTTCGTAGAGAATGAAAAAGATTTGTAGGAAGATTAATGGAATGGAATAAAGTAACGGAAGTAATCAGGTCAATCGGCCAGGCGAAGTGATAACAGTTGACGCCAGAGGAAAAACTGCAGTCGAATTCCCCACTGAGGCTATCAAATTTCCATGCTTCATGCTTTAGAGCGGACAAAAGACGACCCGAATACAAACAGGGATGGGCTATTTTGAGTAAATTCTTTAACAGTTCTGATAAGTAGTTTGACAGTTATTGCAAATATAAAAATAATTGTAAAAATCGGGGCTTCTGATGGATTCAGACAAGAAAGTTCGAAACATTTATTCATGATGCATTGAATTGGTGGAACAGCGAGAGGGCTCAGTAATATAAGGCGAAAAACAGTCTTTATGGTGTATGTAGATAACCTGGAGAAAAATTCCAGCATTCGAACTTGAACATATTTGTTTTGCGAGCATCCTGGAGGCAATATGTCTGTTATTAAAGTTATCGCTGATCACTTGACCCGTCTGAACTGAAGCGTCTAGTTGATCTCTGACCGGCCATCGAAATCGCTTGTTTCTATCGTGCTGTTTCCCATGCTCCCTTACTTGCGTCAAATTTGTCTAGTACGGTTGCAAAAACATTTTACTCGAGTAAATTCCAACGGTGACTGAACTGGTCACCTGTGTACGTAGAAGCTTGTCTTCATCGATCGGCTCGACAAGCTTGGCGTTCCCGCTGTTCTACGAAGCATTACATCCATTCATTCGGACATTGCATCGGACTATGTCGACCGACCTTGAGCAGTGCAACCCTTCCACCTGCATCGAGGCCCTAACGCCTGATGTACTGTTTGCCGCAAGCTTCCAAGCCAGGCGGAAAAATTTCCCGTCTAACAAACGAGCGGATTGTCGGGCGTGCGTTTGCCAACGTGTCACGGGCACAGCGACCTATGAGAGCTACCGCACGTTTTCCAGTCAAACAGTTCATGACGAAAAGTGAGTGCAGTGCGTTTCCGCTGACACCCCGAGCTATCGCGGTAGCTCTTTTCCGAATCGTATTTGTGAGGGAGTCATATAATGTTTTTGACCAGATATGCTTCCACTTTGCGGTTGTACACTGTTACCTCAGAGTTGTAAGCACAGTGAATAACGTAAGTTTCTGTACTGTGCACTTCCGTAACGATCACATACATGGCATTTGAAGGACGCATTTATTTTGGGTCTTTAACGTTTGACGCTTCACACAACAGTCTACTGTAATCAGTTCATCCTAATTGGCATAATTTTCTGGAGCTTCGACATGTTGATTGGAAATGATCATATTTGGAGAACAACAAGCAGTTGCAAGGTGGACTAATAAGTCATGATCTCGATTTAAGAGATTTACCAGACAGATACGCGTGTACGAACTTCAGGATGAACGACGGGCTGCTGACAAGGGCACTGTCACATTGAAACCTGACGGTGGCCCTCTTTATGCCTTTTGTACTTTCCGGTTAGTTAGAGTCAATGTCTCGCCCTTGACTGAAGTAGATGGAGTTTGTGTAATGCCTGTACGGTTGACAGAATATTTCGAAATACAACTGAGATGGCTTACCGCCGCGGTCATCTTAGTACTTTCAAGCCATCTCATAATACCTTTTGTTTGCTATGGTCCCACAATTACTCCTCGCTGAGCTCAATTTGAGTGAACGATCCACATGACACCCAAACCGCGGTTATTTTCAGAATTGAAGTTACACTTTTCCTAACTCAACAACAGAGGCAGAGAAAGTTAGTGTATTAATCCTCAGCAATGTGGGGCTAACTCAGTGATAAGTGACGAGGAAGAGATGGAAAACAGTGCATTTTATGGTCAACTTCATGTTGAGTGAGTCACGTTTTTTTCCGTCTGCGTACTATATCCAGGATATTGCATTTAGCCACACGAAACCGCGCGGAGCATGTTGGTCCATGGCAGTTTGATGCCTCAAAGTGTCATCAGCAAGTAGCAAGGGTCATTAAGACGTTTTATACTGAAAAGATAGCGCATGTATGGTTAGGGCAGAAAGTCAAGAGACCGGAACGTGCACCCGTTATACTTGATCTGTAGCAGCAGAAAGGTGCTCAATGTTCCTGTCCACTTGTTCTTCAAGAGTGCCTATGCCTAAAAAGAGGAAGCGTTCACTCAGACTTTATTTATAGTTATTTTCTTAGTCCACAGCCCAGTGTTGTTAGGTTTATTAAACCGTAAGAAGCTCGAGTAGTACCTTTTCGAATTACCCTACGTGACTGGTAAAAACCGTGAGGTACAGATTTGACGGTGAAGGCTTCAACGTTCTGTGAACCCCTGTGAAGCTGACTAACTAGACAAATACCGAGTGGTCTACTTCAGCTGCCAACAATGTCACAATAGAATTAACTTAGACGTCTCATTGTATGCTTGAGTTGGAGTTCAATAGAGTTGACCGCTTACAACCTTGGTCAGCCTTGAGAGTTGTGTTAGAAATTTTCTCGAACTTAAATAGAAAATAGTTTGGTCGAAATATATTGCTCTTCCTATGTCCGTATTTGATCTGCGTCCAGCCTCATTGCGTTAAGGTTTCATGCTCAAAAATATGTCATGCAAACTTCATTTATTGTGAATTTCCTTGTAATCGGATTTCCCCATTTCACCTCACGATGTCTGTTCGGTCAAATCTGTAGAATTTTGTGTTTCAAACTTTGTTCTGCTAACGATAATGTTAATTGCCGTCATGGTACCAGTTCAACAATGCCTACCAAATGGAATTCTGTGTCGGTTGGGTTGTTTGTTTGATGGTATTGTCGGAAAACAACTTCTTAAGGCGGTGAGGTTGGGCAACAACAGTATAAAATAAACTAGCCAGTTTAATAATATAATTGTGTACTGTTAAATGCTTTTCAGATTTTGAGCAGGCTTTAGTTTCTAACAGTGATTTTCAAAAAACCGACTGAGAGGTTAGAGAAGTCTCAACTACTATAATGCATCTTTCTGAGACGACCATAGTTTCACAGTTCTCAAGTTTACCCGTAAAACCACCACCTAAATCTGTGCACACAACTGCATGTAAAATGTGACTACTGATCCATTTCAAGTAGTGGATCTAGTTTATTGATTTCATCACCAGGACTATTTTGAGAAAATCCATCCCGCTGGTTCACTTAACGCTTGCGGGATGTTGGGCATCTTTTCCACAGTCACTGGCTGCAGATATGATTACTCATGACTCCTGCCGGTATTCTGAAAGTCTGTCAAACTTTTATCCGAATAAGTAACGCTCCGAGTGAAGTTAAATCAAAACTGAAGGTGTGCGCATATTTTAAGAAGCAGCAGCATTGAAAAATCACCGATCTGCAAAATCTTCGAAGGAAGGCCTTCAAATGACTGGGCTATAACTCATTACTTCCTTATTGTTTCCTGATATTACGTCTCCTCTGAAATAGTATTAATTGCTCGCGAAAAACAGCTGTCGGTGAACTTACATTTTTCCTCTGATCAGACTACAAAATTGGGAAATTCCGCTGGGATTCGCATGGAAAAAATACAAAGAAAGTGTCCAGAATGTGAGCAGGACACAAGCGTAGGATTCATGACCGACAGAATGGCAATTGTACTGATCCCCTTGGCCAAGATGATTGGGATTTTTCCACTGTTCCAGCCGGCAGCTCAAGCGTCTCTTTGCCAATGCTAAAACTTTTATCACCTGAATCTCGAAGTGGTAGCGACAAGGTGTGTTAAAGCTGTATTGCAACGATTTTTCTGTTGCTCAGTATGAAAATGCCCTTCTTCTTTTAAGTGGCGCTTTGGAAATCGTTCTGATTAGCAAGGTAGTGGATACAGAGTTCGCTAATACCGGTTTCCAAGATCTTCGCCAGCTTTTGGACCCGCCAGTTTGCTCTTTGGTATTGTTCCGGCTGAACGAATATTACAGACTTCTGGTTTTCTGTTTCATTAACGCAATACACTCAGTATGCAACTTCACACTGCAAGAAATTGCGAAAAACTTGGTTAGTACTGATGATTTGTAACACATTTGGCTAATTCCAGTTTGAACTTCACCCACATCTGATCATACCATTTGCATTCCGATGGAATTTTTAATCCGACTTTTTTAAAATTAGTGATAAAATCCACCTCCTCCCTTCTTACAGCTCATCCTTAGGGTACGTCGTTGTGAGCGCTAGGATTAGAACCTCAGCCACACTTTCATGAGTGTACTATACCGACCACTACGATATGGACCTCTGATTAAGTAAGACCGCATTATCCAATCCGAACTCTCAACCACTTTGCACGTGAGTAAATAGCAAGGTGCTCAACCGTCTTGATGTGGTACACTATTATTGTACGTGAGTTCTGATGTGAATATGAAGACTGCGACCAATGGTAATGGAAATCCAACTTCAAACGTGGGAAAAGTTACCAATTTATCGTAGGGATGTTTGGAAGTGTGAAGTTTTATGGTTTTCATGGAGAAAAAGTTATCTTTGCAATAGAATGTGTTCATTATAAGCGACAATATTTTGAACCGAATCAGCTGGCGCAGAGAATTTTACCAAAAGTGGAAGGCAAACTTAGGTGGAATCTTTGCTTTTGACTACTCATCAACACGAAATTGTTTGGTTATCTTTTCAAATTTCACGGAAAAACTACAAAGGTCGAGGTCAAAACTTACTGTGTTTTGTGTAGGATTCATAAATGTATTCTATGGTTTACCGTGTTTTTCACGTCTACCTGCAGGTTCTTTTGAGCACACACCCCGAGTGCCCCAAACATGTTGAATGAAAGAGTGATAGAAGTGTATGCTCAAACTGGAAAAATGTTCTCTTTGTGATTTCGTCCAATTCCGCTGCAGAATGTTACATTGATTCTTCTTGCCAGGTTCAATTAAGCGTCGTCATATAAGACTGCCAAGCGTTAATGTGTGCAATTCTCCACTATTGCAAACTGTTCGATCAAAGTGATCTCGAAAGCGATATTATTACACCTAGGACCGACAATCGAGGAGACGAGATGTGACATCCGATATTTTTACACGCAACGAATTTTCAAAATGAACTTCAAAGTAAATCAGAGCATAGTAATCTTGGAATCTGTGATCACTATAGAACAACCACATACTCTTCTTTTAATTGACCACATTTATTCCTAGTCGCTGATGTCAATGAAAATATGTCCATGAAAGACCAGCTTATTCTTTCAAACTGACCGAACAGCAATTTATGTTTAAGCTGAATCATCATCATTCTGCATCACTCACCTTGTTCACAAGGTCAATAATGTGCTCAATGTATGGTCTCTATATGCGCAAGTTTTCGTACGCTTTCCTGGAGGCACGTGACCACGCACCTTTTCGCTTCTTACTGCAGTTGTTGGCCTACATCTGGTCATCGTCGGTCAACAGAGTTGGCTTTAGTAAACCAGGTTGGGTCAACTGAAATGGAAGTGGATGAATAAGTAGCTTTTGACAAAGCCTTGAGATCGAACAGCACACAGGAACAACAACAACAACGATACAACTTGCTTTATTCCTTTTGATTTGATGTCTTCAGGCAGCGCAAACGTAAAGTTTGCGAACGAATGAGTTAATCATTCTTGTTTTGGGTCACAGAGAGGCAGTCGATGTTACTTGGCTTTATTCAGTTTTTGTGTGTCTTCTTGTCCTCCTTATTTTCACATACTTCACGCAGATTCATCTAGTAGCTTCCGGCTTCAGTCTGAAGCAATGGGAACATTGAATTAATCCAGTTGATAAATGCAACCTAGATTCACATATTTGCGACAAAACCGTTCACGGTAACTTTCTGTTCGGTTGGAGCGGTAAAACTAGAGTGGTAGACGAGGCCAGAGCACTATGACCATTCACAGGATATGTTTCCTATTTTGACTTTGATGTCTTGCCGAGGTCTAACTTCACACTGGGATTCACTGTCGTCCCTTCCGGAAGCATTTTTCATTTCCTAATTTATGTTCCGTACCATCCAGAGAAAAAGTGTTTTGTACTATGGGCTGTCTAATCTGTTGTACTGTGTCAGCACACGAGTTTCCAATGGTAGATGAAATCACACAGCAGCTTTTCAAAATTGTTCAATACACTTGGCAAAGCATTGCAATTTGCTACCGGTTCTGAATATTAGTGACCTTCATGATGGTTTTTCCCGTTCATGCAAACAATCAGTTTTTGTTCTGTTCAGTACACAGGACACTGAGAACAAGGCGTGTGTGAACAAAACCACAAAGGGATCACAAACAATATTAAATCTGAGATGGCAGTTGTGGCGTTCTAGTACATACTTTCCACGTTACAGTCGGGGTCTTCTGTCCTGATTTATGTTGAGCAAAGTTGTTAGGATTGAGAGTATGACCACAGATTAATTGTATGATTTTAAAAATCCGAATCCTCTCATTTTTATTGCCTGTTCGTAAGTCTGGGTTACTGGTTTGGGATCAAAATTTTTGCGCGTATCGTTTTGCAACACCAGATTTGTGACCCAATTCCCAGGGAGTTTATGCCATATGCACTACCTGAACGCGCATGCACCCTTACATGCCATAAACTAATCATCCTTACTGACTTTTAGTTTACGGTTAAAAAACTGAAAAGGCGTTCTTCCGAATTGTTTCAAGGGGATCCGACTGATTCTCTTCTGAGATCTGCTGTTGAACTCCTTTGGTACCATAATCGATGAAGCAATAACGGTAAGGTTTGTGCGGTAGTCTTTCAGAGACGCGTTTGTGAGAAACATTTGCATGAAGGTAGTGACACTGAGTTTCCCAATCATAAAACAACATCACTAAGGTTAGGAATCCTGAAGTACGCATGTAACCAAGGCTGATACAAAAGAAGACTTTCAGTTATGCGTATTGGTAACCATGACACCTTTCGGCCATAAGTATCCTTTCTTTAAGTTGATAGCCATAGATAGCGCCCCACTACGAGTTCAAAAAGACCTCTATTTGGGTCCCTGTTCCCCCGTCAGTAAGCTGCAAATGAAACGATTATTGACAGACTGATGCTAGGACTTTCTGGGAGCAATCTTAATTCGTTAACTCAGTGTTCGGCTTTGTATTGACAGGAGACAGTGAAGGATTTCATTTTCCAAGATAGAAGACACTTCTTTCCTATCCGCTCTTTGTTTTAAAAGACCGTTCACAGTCGTTTTACTTTAATTTAGGATTCCTGGACATTTCCCACCCGAATAAATGATCACTACATCACACGGCTTGTTAAAATACAGATATGGTTCGGGCGGTATTTTATTTTACAGACAGTGTTTTGCACTAACATCATTTCGTGACCCGCTGGACAAGACAATGTCGCATTTAATGAACTATGTAAAAGTTCGATTTGTTTTGTGTAATTAAAAATGTTTGGCGTTGCGTGCGTTATTAAACGAAAGTGGTTGGAGCCAAGGGAAGCATGATTTGAATGAATAACTGGTTATAACACATTTTGTTCAGCAAAGGGCCAATAGATCACAGTACGTCGTACATGTCAAGGGGAGAGTAACTGATGTCGCTTGAACAAAACGCATCGTTTGTCGAAAGTCTCTTTAAACGGCTGATTGTTTCATTGCACTTTCTCATTTGAAGATCGTAAAGAACCTGTTTGATAAGTTGCCTGATAGGTTATTCATGTTTATTTAAAGAATGAAGCTGGTGCTTTGATAGCAAGCATTTCGCTGACACGCAAAATTATGTCGCCAGTCCATCCAAGTATAAAATTTGGTTGGCTACCGAACACGAGATTTATTGCAAGGTGTCTTTGTAGGATATGAAGTCAGGTCGAAATCAGGATGTTCACAGAAGCGGAATTGTGCAATTTTAATCTAGTATAGCAAAGACATATTGGATCTTGATGCTAAAGGATATTCCTTAATAACAAACTCAACACCAACTTAGAACGGCCTGAGCCGGTAAACAATACCTATCTATTCAGCTTAGAAGGCTCATTAATATTTCCAGTAATTGCAGATTCTAGATTACTGATGAGTAGTTGGGGATTTGGGTTATTTTCTAGTTGACCATCACTCAAATTTGATCGCAGCCTTTGCACTCAGATAGACTTTCCAGCGAGCCGGTGTCTTTCGAAAAGAAGCACTAGACTCGAGTTTCGCTCTCATTAGAGCTCGTCAGTAGTGCATATCCTTGCCACGACCGGGATTTGAACTCCGGACATTCCAATCATGANGAATGTCCGGAGTTCAAATCCCGGCCGTGGCAAGGATATACACTACTGACGAGCTCTAATGAGAGCGAAACTCGAGTCTAGTGCTTCTTTTCGAAAGACACCGGCTCGCTGGAAAGTCTATCTGAATGCGAACGCTGCGATCAAATGTGAGTGATGGACAACTAGAAAATTGCAGATTCTGTTTCATAAAACAGCTCCACGTGTGATACATCACACTATGTGGGTCTTTGTGATCGTTATAATTTTCCGAGTGTCCTCAGTCAATGGAAGTGATTGCTGCCAAAAACTGACGAAGATGGGATGACCGAATTAAAGAACTGTCATGCTGGCTGTGGCAGAATTCTGATGCTTCAAGTTACATACGGTCTACAGGTTGTTTTAAAATTTCCACAAATTGTGTTGGTGTGTTTGTGAATATGACATTGTGAACGCTGTCTTTAATACTTCTCCAAAGTTGTCGGCTAGATGCGTATAAATTGAAAAGATGATATCATCATGAACTTGATTCGTAACAGTAGTTTAGCAATTACTTGAACGAGGGTTCATGGTTCTTTCTCAAGTTTGCATTTATAACTGCTATCCGGCTAAGTGAATCAGTAAAACTAGCCAACTTGAACCCACCTCTGATTGGAACAGTTCGACCGCGCATATGGTGGTGCTAACGGTGATGCCTCTGTTTGGTGTTTCGTAAAAGTGTCAATGTATATTGCATCATAACCGGTTAGTAGCTCAGTACAAAATGTAATCGATTTATGAACCTACAATGCGTTTATACCAGTATCTCATTCAATATCATTGTAATCATGTCAACGTGCGATTTTACTTTAAGCAAAGTATTCACCATACTCACATAGGCAGCTGGGCGTTTATTCGTTGTGAATCGGTATTTGCTTCTTGTGTACTGCGGAGTAAACAGAAGTCAGTATGTACTCACTAACTGGGGCTATAAAGTAGTCGAATATTAGCTGTGAACACAACCTACGGTTTTGTGATGAAATAACCAACTATTGGTTGCCAGTTATTTTCTACTGCGCACTCATCAAACTTCGCGGGTGTCTGCGAAGTTGTTGTCAGGTCACGCAAACAGATCATAAGTAACCACAAATTCTTAGGTTGCAGGCACGTTCAATAACTACTATTTTCTGTATGCATTACAAACCATGAAGAAAGCAAAAGATGTACCTTAGTAGCATGAAAATCTGTAAGATAAAAGTACGGAGTGACCAAATTGTTTGTGCATTGATCAGTACTCAGTCACAGTATTTTTGATCACACAACGTGATATAGAACGCCAGCTTGTGCATACGTAATCAAACGACAAGTACTAAATTACTACAGTGATCATACTAACAAATCACACTCTTCGTGGCTTTTTCTTAGTATCGATCACCGTTAATTGATCTGTTTGATGCTAGAACATTTGACAACTTATTGCGACATAAATTCTTATAGGCGGATTTAGGTATTTACTCTACCGGGAGGTTCTGATTCGTCATAACAACCAGACGTGCACAATATACAATTTGAGCCATCAACGAAAGCGATTTTTTGTTATGGTGACTTGAGCGAACTACCAGTATACTCGCTTTTTAACAGTCTGCTTTGGTAGACACATTAAAAAATTGTTGTTTCGGGCATAGTTACCATTGGATTATTTTAATCTAACTAGAGAGTGGGCTAACAAAGCAATACGGCCAGTGACATTCCTAATACTTTGCATATTTTTGGGATAAACAATTTCAGAGGAATCGAGCAGATAGCTCTGGAGTTTTCTCCCTCCTTATTTATCTCGTCCCCAGCATTCGTGAAACACCACAACCCAAAGCAGTCTGGCAATAAGAATTGTAATCTTGTAGGATCATTTGCATAAATTATCATCTCATCGGAAAACGGCATCGGTTAGGTTTCATACCAGTAGGAAATCTGCATAACTAATTAATAATTTGCAAATTGTTTCAGCATTGACATAGAGTATACTGAAGCCGCTTTTCAACTGCACTGAAACGGAATATAACTTTCTAAAACCCTTGTGAGACATAACCAAAATAAACCATCAAATTCAAAGTAAAGAATTGTTGTTTGTTGATCAAAGTTTCGCTCACCTCTCAAGTGACAGAGACAACGGTTTTGTAGTTTCAGTCAGAACAGCTAAAGCTCTCTCTTGTCAAAAAGTATAAAACTTTGCTTAAACTAATACACTGGTTTCTTTTATTTCAATATGATCATTGTCTAGTTTATTAAAATCGTGAACCAATTGCAGCCGCTCAGACTGGATTTGACAGAGTGCCAAAACCGACATTGTTGCGGGAATCCGTACGCACGCAAAATGAACACTTATTGTAATAGTCTTTTATCGCTATCGTGTTAAACGCCCATTCTACAATTCGCTGGTCGGTCATCCCTTCACCATCCAGAATTCTTACTGGTTCATTTTTGGGCACTCATAATCTTGTTATTGGTTCGCGCAACAGGTCACATATATATCGACGTGGACAATTTAGTAGTAGCCACTTTTGTTCCAGCAGAATTAAGACGAGTGTTCAGCACCCGATTTTAACGAATGTAAACGCTGCTGTCGAGTCTCAGGAACCGCGAAACTCGACTTCAGTAGCTAATGAACTGCAGCCGACCGGAAATTTCTCTGAATATAAAGGCAGCAAGCAAAGCTAAATGACGCTCATTTCGGAATCAACTGGCCGCTAGAACACTTATAAGTGAATATCCAAGATTAATCCTATTCTGGAATGTTGCTGGTTCAATTCGAACATTTCGTTTCACCACAAAGAAAATATGATTGTTTATTATACAAGTGTCTTGTATGGTTTTACTTCAAACAGAAGTCACGAGCTTGGGTTTAGTTATTGTGGGTGCCACTCTTAGCATGCACACCGTCCACTGGGCCTGCTGAGTCCAACATTGACGTACGTATGAGCCAAGTTAGCGTGCTAAACACTGATTCGTTGACTGCATACTGGGCCTCATTGATTAGAATCATCCGACTGAGTAAGAGAACGATTTTTGAAATACAGTTTTAGATACGGATAACTTATTAGTGCATTAGAAGTTGGAAAGTTACGGTCGTAATATATGACTACAATGTTCATGTTACCAGGAATTAACTAGTTACTATGGCCAAACAACTACAAGGCAAAAAATATGAATGCAACTCCAAAGGTTAATCAAAACAGAAGCTCTACCAAAAGCATTCCTTGTTCGTGAACAGTGATAACAATTACTCCACGTGGTGGGGACTGGACGAACTGTTGCACGATACAGCATTTGCAAATAACGGTTAAATATTTTAACATATCATCGTCTTATCATAAGCGTCACCCATCGCAATGAAACAGACCAGCCCAATTGGGTGTTCACTTTGGATGATGGTTATTCACAAAGTTTGCAAACGATAAAACACCCGTAGGCAATGCATACCCATGCTTGTGCAAGTTTTTAACGTCTCATTTTCAATCGCAGACTAGAGAGACTGCTTTAGAGTTTTTGGAACACAATGAATAAATGAAACTAGACAGTTGCTTTTATCATTTCAAAGATAACCGCTGCGTTATAATTATGTTTGAAAGGGTGCGCGAGCAAAATCTCATAATAGAACAACTGACAATCACTACAGGCGATTCTGTATGCTCATTTAGTATTCTGGATTTTGACTTTCATAAACAGAGTGCTACACACAGGAAGGTATGTTATGTGCATTCGTTTGGTTGCTCTTATCGAGCATCATACAAAGGGGCTTACTGTAAGACGATTTTCTGGCAGAGTGCACGAAAATCATCTCACGTGACTGAATAGTGATGCAAATAATACCGTTTCAAACGTGGCCCAGATCGCCTTCTGTCTGCTAAAAATCGTCCAAAAATGGTGGCATTTCAAAGGCTCCCAACTACCGAGGCTACCATTGTCTTATTGTTCAACCTTGAACTTTGCGCTCAGGAGTTTGTGTAAAAACTTAGTCCCAACCGGCTGGCAAATTCACAGGTCAGGAAAATGATTGTGTAATTACTAACATACACGCACTTCATATTCTTTATTGATTGAGGGCGGGTAATTCTACTAATGCACCGAACAAGCATGATTTCTCAACAAACGTATTTAATGGTACGGAATGTATTTACCGGAACTGTACACATTTAAGCTATGTTGCTTGGACAGCGGGGCTCTACTCAGTGCTACTAACTGAATTGTCCATGATTGCAAGAGTGAATAGACTAATCATGGTGTACGAGGCATAACTACAACTAAGAACAACTTCGGACAACAACATTTGACCTTTTCCTCATTTAGCGAACTTGCTGAGTCAACTGTTGGAATCCGCTTGTTGAATGTCAAGGGCGTATAGTTTGTGGGATGCATTCACATTTTTAGTCTTAAAGGATACTGAATGCAGCACAAAATCAAATGTTTCTCCTTAGGGTCACCTCCGTTTTTCAATAGATTACGCTGGAGACAATAGCGAAACATATTGTGGCTACTTACAGAATAATAACAGCGGCACTGGCTAACCAACTAAAGAAACCGAACAAATGGTACATCCATGTAGGTTCAATCAAATATTAAGAAGAGTGCTGTCAGTAAGGTTCCCACTAGGTCTATTTCCAGGTATTTAAGTGACAAAACTTGGAGCCTATCAAATCGCAGCTGATATCGTTTGGTATACCCTATGCGGGTAACATGACGATGACATATTGCGTGTTGTGGAGCAATCGAGCAATTTGGATAATATTCTAACTTATCTGATTGTTGCTGATGGTGCTATTATGCCAAATTCCCAAGTGGGTGTGGCCTTTTTAAACCCCTATCTGTCATCTCTCTATCCGGTTAAATGGACACCAGTGTGCGTCACAAATAAACTTGAACCAGCCAATAAACTCACACCTCTGTATCGTGGAAATCACAAAGGAATCACATGCAGTGTCTGAAAACCCACACCAAAACTGACACCATTCATGGTGAAGGCAAACTCTATCATAATGTGTCCGTCCAAGCCGGACGGTGAAGAATTCTTTTAAGCAAAGGCATAATTCCTGTACACATTCGCATCGGCAACTGACTCCACTATCTCTTAGGTAAACGGCAGAAACAAATCCTCCCTTTAGGTGTGTCAATTCCAGTATTATACCGAAGCAATTTACATAAGACGTACAACAGGCTGCTTTAAGAATGCTTCAGATAGTATCATTGGGTGTGATTCGGTACTTCTGCTAACAGAGTGACTCAGGCCGCTCAACGCCCTTCATTTGGCAAAGCAGGGCGTGCAGCTAAGTTTCTGAGTCGTCTTCTTCAAACTCACTAACAGTCTTCACGTGAAATTTCTAAGGTCTCACCTCAACTGTCACCGAAGGCACTGCGATCCTCGTGAAATGTGCCCTTTGTAATTATTAAACTAGCTTGCGAATACGCTAAAATTGTCGAGCCCATCCGTTTAATATCTTATTAGGCGGAGCTCAACCGCACTCACTACGAAGCCTCTTGTCAAACAACGTGTTCATAAACCCAGTTAGTGTCCGCTCCTCATAAATGCGGTTTTCGCTGACTCTCTAGGTTACACGGTATTGTACATAATTCACTGAACGGCCTGATGATTGTCCCAGTAACTAGCTAGTGTCATATTTAGTCTAACAATTAATAAAAACGGAAGTGACTCCCGTTCTGTTTTGTTTAACTAGGCTGAAGAGTTTTCTAGAATTCAAACTATTGTCGTTCAAAATTTTCACAGAACACATTCTTTGTTGTACTAATATATCTAGTACAATGCTTGGGAGTAAGGTATTTTAATGTTGGTGTCCCGACGTGCTAGATGTGAACTGTTGCTAGAGACAGTGAAATAGGTTTTACCAGTTTCATATGTTTTTTGTAAGTTGGCTGACACTGAACACAACGGAACTCCATGCCTAATGGTGACAAGTTCTGAAGTATCTTCTACTAAATGCTTTAATTAAAGACATCACTTCAAACAGTACGTGCGAAAAGTTTTTCATTGAGTGGCATAACAACTCATTGAGGCGTGACAGTTTGTGGGTGTTTTGAATCAGATAGCTAGTACTGAGAATACTCATAACTTGTGGGCATATTTTCAGTGATTACACTAAAATCTATAGATAAAAAGTTAGATTATTCCGATTAACACAATAACATACAATAGATGAACAATAGACTGAACAACATTCACGTTTGGTCACATAAGTCTCTCCAGAAAAGAAACAATACAGTTTGGTTTTCATTTTGCCGGAGGTTTCCATTTTTGTATATCCTCCTCACGACAAGAACAAAGTATTTTTGTGGCAAACGTTCTGAGCATCGTACCACCACTCTTCACTGAGATGGGGTTGACTAGAAGATCTGTAACATTGGCTCACGTATACAGTTTACATTCTCCGCTCGCCTCTAAGGGAAACACAGCACCTTCATTTTAATTTTAACATACAGCTACACAATTAGGGCTTCTTAGTCTCGTTAAAGTTAGGGTCTAAGTAAACTTTTTGACCGGTGTCTTGTTTAATATCTGTAACGTATATCCAACGGACATTCTTGCAGTTAGATAAAGGCTTCAACCGTCATCTTAATAAGAGAGTCAGCAGGCTTGGGTTTCATCCTTGTGCTCTCGAAGGTTTCAGAAATGGCCGCTCCTCCAAGTCTTCTGTTTTGTTAAAGATCACCGCTCAGCTCCGCAATGATGTATTTGAGTGTGAGCGAAGTATTATCTCTATGAATGATCTAACCGTTATTTAGATGAATGAACCGTCAGTTAACTTCCTGACGAACAAATGGTTACCGCAAGATGATAATAATCGAAGGTTAACCTCAATTGTAATTTTGAAGGCCAGTTATTCAACTCAGATGCTCACGAATATTATGAAAACGGCGCGTTTACACAGGTTCCGACTGAAATACAGAGGACTGCATTGAGTTCTACTGAACCGGAAGCCTTACCAAAAGTGACTTGAGTATATTTGATGGTCAGTGGGATTAGCTTTGCGAAAATGTCATGGTCCGACATCATAACAGCAATTCCACTAAAAACTTAGAAGGTGGCGAAAAGTATGCTGTATTGAAAAATAATAGGCAGCTGCCTTTTGCTATCTTGTATTCGGAGAATCTTCTAAAATGCGAATGCGGTAAATAACCGATTGCCGAGGAAGATTAGTAAATGAGCAAATATGAGTGATACAACCGTAAAGCTATCACACACCTCACAAGTTAGATGCTTATCATGCTGAAAGGCTGCCTCATTCGAAGTCAATGTTGACCGTTCAGGATAGCGCACTGACGATAGTGTATGGTTTGAACGATTTGTTGAATTGGGTCTCAACTAAAATCATAAATCTGCCACACTACTCATAAGTAATACAATTTTTATGTTCAGCAGTGGCGTTGGTGGATTCTGGTGTGAACTGTTTGAGAAATCCTGCCGGGGCAGTCGATCCCCTGAATCATCTAGTGGATTCCATGTGAGATAGTGGGAGAGGTGGGTAACGGAATCCAAATATAAATCTTCTGAGCTCCTGGTGTGGCTTCGTAGCTCAACTAGTAGAGCGCTTGGCGCTTCGGGGCATGCTATGTCTGTCGTTGATTCGAATCCAGTCGAAGCTTTGACTTTTCACAACTGGGTCTCACCTAAAATCATAAATCTGCCACATTACTCATTAATAATACGGCTTATTTAATACCGGAAATACAGTAGAATTGTTAGGTAATTTATTTTTAATATATGTAAGCTACAGATTTCCGACTTAGATTCACAGCAAAGCTGTTTTATTATTTGCCTCTTCTATGATAGATTAAAATCTTCCTGAAGTGGAGACCTTTCATAAAATGGTGATTTCAAAATTGCTGCCTCATTGTTAAGGTATTCAGAAGTTTACATTTAGAAAATCCCCTGGTGACAGTGATCAATAAAAAACACCAAGTGGTGGTGATGTCTCATCCTACCGATTGTCGTGTGTACTTTGGTTTTCATCACAAAATGTGCACATATTTTACGGTCACCGGATCGAGTAGTAGATTGAGCGAAATGTTACTGCCCAGTAAATTCTCTTTAAAATAACCCAAGAAAATAACATAGGTTCAACTGATTTTATTACAGTTCGACTCAAAAATCGCTGGAAGAGTGACAGGATAGTTCTTTGGAAAAATTCACGAGAAAATAAAATACTCCTTTGGTAAACCGATAGAGAGTATGAGGTTGTGAATGTATTTTATTTGGACATCACCTCTAACTGACGAGTCAGAGAAATATGAACACTTCAGTTTAAATGACCACGGTTGCTTACCTAGCTCAGTAAAATTGTGAGGGGCAACGCGTTTCATCAGACACTGGGTAACTGACTGACCCATGGATTTAACCAATCGATGTTTGTATCGGCGACTAATATGCGTTGAAAGTATAGACTCATTTGGACTGTTAGATCGCCATTTTCAGAGTACATTCTTTGTTTACCGCTGACGTCAAACTCGAAGAGAACTGTCACCCACAACAAGCGGTTCAAAAGATTTTTATACTTCCACTGATATAAACTTTGGCATGATGAGGTTATCGAAGAAGAAGAAATGGTTCACTGCTTTTTGTCGGTTACACTTCATAGTTGAGGTACAGATGCGAATGTCCGGGCCGTCAATTGGCACTATGTGGTATGGCTCTTACATAGGCCAGCATGGGCATTAGCTCTAAACAGCATAGTCAACATCCGTTCATTCAGGAGGTTATACGGATTGACGTCATCAGTGAGATAATCACTTTTGTACTACAAAGAAACACTGTAATTATCTGATGAGGCCTTTCAGGCTTATCTTCAGTTCTATGGTTTATAATGAATTTTGACCGAAAGCTAAATATTGAACAACAGCAGTTTTTCCAATAGGGTGGAAACGCATTTCACACCTGCATATTGCACAAATTTTTTGTGATTGCGTCAGGAGATTCATATTATTTTCAAAGACTTCTTCGTCAAAAAGATCGTCCCAATAGATGTCATTAGCATCCAAATCGAAGGCATCTATTCGAATTGAAAACATCGAAATATTCGCGAAACCTAGTCTCAACCCCTTCTGGAACTGAAGTGGAAGATTACTCGTTCGCAGGCCAACCACAGACGGTCAACCAATGTCTGTCCATGAGACGAAGAAACAGCGAAGAGTTTGCAATTTACATACCTTCTTGCTACCTCGCTGAACGCGACTCATGTTTCAATGGCTATATGTCTACATTAAGTTTCTGATATTATCCACGATGTTAGATTCTACTCTCTGGCGTCCATAGTGCTGATGAAATGCAACCAGTCTGAAATAGATTTTCAGCATTTTGCTGGAGGTCATTGGGACCAGTCGTTTGCAAATGGCCAAGTAGAGCTTCCAAGTAGTTTACTGATGCCGCTGTGGCTGGATGTTTGTCCAACTTCAGATGGTCGAGCAAAAGACATTCTTGCTAGTAGCTTCATCGTTATTCCATAAAGAACTTGTCGATATTTGCCGTGCAAGGCTGACTATGAATCAGAAATCTTTGGTAAATATAACGTGTATTACAGCCTACGTCAGTAATCATTGGGCTGCAATCGGAAAAGGGTTGACCTTGACTGGATTTCGGTGCAACTCTCACTCTGGAGTGCGACGGGAATATCAAGTCTAACTGTGCTTCTTACAGAGTATGCTAATGCGGACAATCCAAGAGTGACCAGAAGTTAATGTTGGTGCTACAAACACTGATTCGTGTCTCAGTGACGCAGCTGTAGACTTGTTGAATTGTTTCCCAGAACAGCTTGCTGACCATTTGGGTACTGTAGGACCCCTCTTCCGTTGCACATATTCCAACCCTTTGGTCCTTCATTAACCTGATAGCAATTCTGTAACAATGCTCATATTTTAGCTGTGTGCTACTGTGGTTATGCCTGCCTATATTATGGACCCCATACAGGAGGTATTGCTACAAAAAATTTAAACGTAAAATGGTTTTCGGGAAGACAGGAGGATGAGGAATACGAAACAAACTGCATGTACTAAACGAAGTAAAAGTGGGGGCAACCATATTTACTTGAAATAGGAGGGCGTCATATATGTCTGCTGAAAAGAAGGCTTAAAGAGACAGTCGTTCAAATATCTGTACCGTGTGTACGTTAATGTTGTTGTTTGGAAGCAACAACGAAGTCACTTTGGTTCGGACAGTCAGTAACTGTGTGTGCGTACTCGAGTTCTTTCTGGAAAATTGTGTGATGAAATGGAACGGAAATAAGATTGGACGAACAATTTATGAATCAAGTCCGGTATGAGACATGCAGCCATAATTGACGTATGCAAATGGAGGGTGGAACAAAACAGAATATTTGTTTTGCTGTATGTGTTTGCGCGCGTATGCAAACGCTTCTTAGGGTGTCCGGGTGAATTAGATTTCCAACCAAAATGAACCGCTTTTCACGCCATATGCGTATTGCACGTCATCCTGCTGCAAAATCACAAGAGACATCAATATTTGATAACGAGATAGAGACGTATACAGACCGACGAAAGATGGGATAGATTTGTATGTGAGTGCGTGTGCGTGCAGTCTCGTGTGAGCATAACTGAGCTTATCGAGTTAATTGACTGGTAGTCAGTTGGGCAAACGACTGATTACAGCTTCCGTTGAGGAGCAGCATTTTGATTAAAACCAAGATAAGCAAAATGTGACGGCCACAACGAACGATCAACAGCCAATTAGATGTAGTTTTCGTACAAAGCGAGTTTTCTTCCTTATTGGATCGAAAGTCGGATTGGCTTAGCTGACAGATAGAGAGGAAATGTGCCAAATTGGCTGATGAGTGATGTGATTTAGTTAGCCCTAGGTTTCATATTAAGGAGGGCGGAAGAAAACTGGCGGACACATGGAATGCATTGAGCAGTGAGAGAGGTAATAAAATCACTCAGTGGATAGTCACGTTTGGAACAACAGCGTAACAGATCTTGCAGTCGCTAGTTCACAATCATACAAGCACCTCGTTTTTTTATTTGACAGACCAAATCTAATCTAACTGATTAACACAATTTAATGTTCGGTTTGGTGTTTTCGGTCATTTTACGTCCAGTCGTTGGCATACAACTGTTTTGGAATACGGTTTCATACCTGCGTAGACCGACTGTCTAGCATTTAGTAGTGTGGATGAAAACATATCAAGATTCTCTCGGGGTGGTTGGGTCTGAACAAACCAGAAGCAATTCAGATGTGAACTAAGTTGAAATTTGGTTCCTTTGAGCAACTTTTGCGTTTTGGATATTTTGTATTGCTCCTGCTCTCAATAAAGCGCACCAACAGAGACGATCATTACAAACAGCATGCTGTATTTCACACTGTTAAAAACACACCCACGGTGCAAATAACGATTGTTCTGTATGACATTAAATTGCTTATTCGGAGGGCTAATGCATTAGGCCTCATGAAGAATGTGATATACAATATAAAATCAAAAATATAACAGTGGCATTTAGACTACACTATCATACACCGTATTCTTATGTAAACTTTGCATACAGCAATCATAATCAACTCCTTATACATTGAAGAATAAGATGCCTGAAAAGTACACGTAATCAACAAATACTCTAAGCTCGCAAATGAGCCTAGTTGGCTAGCCCACTCAACAACGCCTTGCCCTGAACTACTAAGTTGTAATATTAGTGAATATGTTAACGAATATGCTGATCAGCTCATATTGTTCACTAAGGTCCCATCAAATAATAACCATTTTTCTATTCTTCGTTTTTTCTTGCCGTAGGAAGAAACCTTTCGGAAATAATGCTGAAAAACCATGTCATTACTGAAGGTATTGTTTTAGAAAGGTTAAAATACACCCTGAAAACTTATGCTTCATAATTGTTCACCATCTGCAACCTCAATGTGTTGTACACTTTCAAGGACATCTCCGTTCACACTTGTTGAGCTGTCAGACAGCGATGCATCAGTCTTGTACCTACTGCTACCCCTTATTTATTCATCTGTGGCTGGTATGTTTGCGATGGGGCTAAGTTTAAAAGAGCCATACCGTATGTGGTCCAGCGGTGAATAAACTCGTATAGGCCTCCGAACAAGTCTCAGGAAAGACATAGTATTAAGGTACTATTGTGAATCACTTAGTCTCAACATGTGAGAAAGTAATAGCCCCTCGGGATGGATGTGACTGCGGTATAAACGTTCGAAGCAACCGTGAAAACATGTTTATTCGTTATCCGCAGCACCTGCAACCGTGTTTATTTACCCTCATGATTCTTCATACGGGATAAAGAGTACCGTTTCCTGCTAAACTAGAAGTCACGTCTAGTGCCAAGCCGTACCAATGAACTTAGATGCACGTTGCTGGGACAGCAATATATTTTGAACGTAGAATTTCTGGTGATATTGTGATTGGTGCTGAACCAAACTGATTTTGACTGTGAAAACACGGTGTACCTGTTTAGCGCTGTCACTGAGTTGCTTGTCTTACCCATATCTAAATATGGACTCTTTTAATTAAAGTCATGGAAAGCTGTTAAAATATGTCAAGTTTGGTAATTAATCTCTTAGATTACTGATGAGTAGTCAGGGATTTGTTTTGTCTTCAGATAGACTTTCCAGCGAGCCTGTGTCTTTCGGAAAGAAGCACTAGACTCGAGTTTCGCTCTTATTAGAGCTCGTCAGTAGTGTATATCCTTGCCACGGCCGGGATTTCAACTCCGGCCATTCCAATCATGAGGCAACCGTGTTAACCACTGCGCCATTGACCTCACATTAGGCACGACCGAATCATCAAATCTGAACGCACAACCACTCTTGCTTGTGAGCAGTGATTGAGTTGCCCGATCGTCTCGAGAGGAGACAGTTACTGTGCTGTTAATTCCGGTCGATGACCCCAGGATTGGGACTTCCGAGAGAGGTCTAGTTCACTGATCTCATTAAACTTGCAAGGCGATATTATCAACTTGAAAATTAATCTTTCTTTAATGTCATATTTACAACTCATTTAGGCTTTCTTGGTTGAACATTGAAGAGGTGGGTAACTATTGTCGATTTGGTCTAACCATGTCCTAGTGGGAAGCCACGCACAACTGTATAGAAAGGTCTCAATTAAGCGGAACATAAACAAGCAATGATGAACAGAATCAGCTGGCTCTATGCTCAGTTGTGATGCGCACATTCAAACCAAAGTCCTACGACTCGTTCCATTCCTGATTAGAGTTGGCAGGTGGAACTGGTCAAACTGATCATTACCTAGTGGAGAAGTTTTTAAGCAATACAAGTGTTTACACTATGAGCATGAATTGACAATTGGCAGTTAACGAAACTGGACAAATTTAGACAAAGACAATATCAACCATAGAAAAACTTCATTTTCACTCAAAGCTTTTGTGATTCTAACCGTGAAAACGTTTTCTTCGTGCGGTATTCGTATGGACCTATGATGTATAATAATTTAATGCCAAATGGCTTACTGACAGTACAAGATCAAATCAACATAAACAAGACTCCCGAATAACCTGCGGGGAATAACTAAAACCTAGCCATTTACGTTTGCTGGTAACTCGTAGTTTCAACAAACACGTGGGGGAAAAATAAACCATTAATGTTACCACAGTGCGTTATATCTCGTTTTTTTCAACAAGTGAGCAACTGTGACGGTACATTTGTCAAGTAACACATTTCGTTGGATCCGACACACTGAAAGCTTATTGGTTAACGGAACGTTCAATGCAGCTTTGTCTCAAAGGCTGGAATTTGACATTTCTATACATCAGTGCAGTACGATCTTTTGTTGTCTTCTGGATGAGAGGACTAGAACAACCGTACTTGCACTGACAACTGTAGTAGTATGGGCACTGCCGTTTGCTTCTATGTATTGAACTAAAATGAGTCAGAAAAGTGGTCCAATTGGTGGGTTTGACTTTACTGTCATGATGTTAAATAGACTGATGCAATCTAGCTTGTGGTTTAGTAGAGTAAAGCGTATAGCGTCCGTTAACACTTGGATCTAAAAAGAAGCTAATTTCTGAGAAGTAACGGAACACCAATCCAAAACATTCGGTGATAGTGTAAGAGAGTTGAGGGCACCGGTGGAAGTGACGGTCTGATTTGTTGGTTCTGTGGTTCACTAGTTCACTGAGCGCAGCAATTAAATTGCCAGTCCGTGCAGGGAAATTTAGAGACTCATAAATCCACGTAAAAATCTCTAAGTAATTATCGTGAAACCTCGTTTGGTGGCTAAGAGTTTGCAGTCCAAATGCCACTTTCTGTGAACGAGTGTAAACGGAAAGATCGTGTTATTGATTATAACAAAATATTTTGAAAACGTCGGTAACTTGAACAACGATTTCAACCCACAGACTATTTTGATTTAACAATGATGGTTCCATTCACTAGGCGTGTACTGTTTACGTTAGGGGATTGAAAACGTACACACGAGAGATAATCACCTTTGCAAAATGACCAAAGATCTGACACATCGGGAAACGTTATTTACCAGTCCCTTCCGAGGCAAACAACAAATTCGAATTTCGTTGTTGTCAGGTCTGATCCAGACTGCGATCTCTAGCCACCACTGGAATTCGATATTATGAAACGCATTGAATCGAATGGGAGTTTCAAACAACTCTTTCGGCACGTACGTGAGAGACAAATTGCGCTACAGTTTTCTTTAACCCCATACTAGCTCGTTCTCACAGGTTACAATACCAGTGCATGTCTGATCGAATTGTGCGTTACTGAAGTGGTTTCAGCTAGTGGCTTCATTGAAGTGATCTTTTGGTTAGCTCCGTTCAATTTTTTCTTCGCCTTTAAACCGCTCAGCACAATTCTCCACCACCCAGGACAGAGATTGAAACTCACTGGTAAATATATTTTCCCTCATCTAAAAACCTACTAACCGATGCAGGATAATCACCACTGCTATCGCTGTAAAGTAATTTAACAGACCGTTGATTGTGGCGGTCGGTAACACCGGCCCCATCTGAGAATTTCTGATTTTTCGTTAAAAACCGATTTTCAGCGGCACGTTCACTCTCTTTTGTGATGAATCTAAGGAAAGTTTTACTTGTCAGTTCAGATTATCCATGCTTCAGCACTTACAAAATCTCCTCAGATATACAGAACGATATAATATACGAAAGTGAAGATATTTTATATTCAGAGTTGTACCCTGAAATGACATGATAATTAGAACGTTAATGCTAGACGTTTTTAGATCTGACGAACGTGTAGCCGTTCGTCTTACACATGTTTCTTTCAAACCACATCTTGATGGATTGCAAAGTATACGCTTACTTATTCTTCGTTGTAATTGAAGTAAAATTGCGATCCGATGACTATAGTCCTATAAATGGATGTAAGATGTTTCATAAATTGTTCCTTGAAAATAAGATATGATGTTCGACACGTTTTACTGAAACCGTTTCACAAGCGGCGATTGAAGGATGCATGTTACGGCACGAGTGCAGTCTCACCCAAATGATGCAAGGTGACCCGCATACTCAACTGTTGTCTTATACTTTGTATTGGAACAAGAGCTTCACAGAAACAAACGCGATGGGATTTTTTCCTGAATTTTCATCCTCCAAAAGAAAACAGACCATGCGAATTTTAAAAGGGAACGGAGCTCCGAGAAATTTTGGTTTCTGAAACAGATAAATGTCTCAACCGGGGTGAGCTAAGTTTACTAACTAAACGTTGGAATCCGTTAATAGCTCGTCAGCACGCCAGTGCACGGCAATGGAGGCTGACGTTAAGTAAGGACAAACTCGATAAGGACTGAGGCAGAACGAGCTGGGTCATTAGTAGAGGGTTGTTATTGGCTCATTCACTCAGGGTTTGATGGGGTGGAAGACGTTACTTATCCTATACCGACAGCCAGATAGTCAACGAGGAGAAATGACCTTATGGGTCGATAGGCAACTTTTAGTTACCAGAAAAAAGTTGCTGTTAATTTCAAATAAGACTGAAGCTCTGCAAAATATGTAATTAACCATTACTATTTATTCATCTTTACTTGCGTTCTTTCGTATGCAGCGCAAATGCTACTAGGTTTTATTACTTGATGCAAATGTCTGTTGCTGCAGCAGAATTCAGAAGTCAATCATGGAGCACTCCTTTGCATACCAGTCAAAAGCCTAGAGAGTTGCACGTGCCCCTGAATCTTTTACGGAGCCAGGACTGCTCGTTCAGCTTGAACAGGCAAAACAACACCCGTCAGAGAATCCTTGTAAATCGTTCACCCGCATTTGTATCGCAGACGATCACTTTTGTAGGTCACTAGCCTGGTCACCCAGTTCACTTTCTTATGAGGCCGTGAGAATACACGTGCTCTGAACGCTGTCAACGGAGAATTCAGGCTATCGACAGAATATTTATTCAATTACAACATACAAGGGATTCTGCGAAATGTTCCTTGTGACTGGGTGCTGAGGTTTTCGAGTGACGTGCGTTGGCAGTTTCAACACGGGGCACGTAAGAAATAACATTGTAAACATAATCACACGCAAAGTTTCAGGTTTGAGATTTCTGGAGAACAACGCATTAAGTTTGTACGGCTTCGAAGTTTTCTGTTTTACAAAACAGTGGGAACCGCTTTAAATGTTGAATATATAACTCGCCAGTTAATTCAAGCGTGTTGTCTACTCCCGCTTTCAGGCGAATTTTTTGCTCAAGTTCTTCACTGGTATTTAACGCGTGTACAGAAGTTTGATTCAAAAGACACCAAATCGTGGGGAAATGGGACTTCAGCTGAACTCGTATTAGTGATGCAAGTATGCTGCTCCTTTCGCTGGTTCGACTCCAGCCAAGATTTATATCTTATAATGCGCTTTGTATATACTAGTCAATTGCATTGGAGAACGGACGCTTGTTTTAAAGATTGCAGTTGATGTGCTCATCGCCCTCCCAGAAAGTCATATGAGTGATCCGAACAGGTAGGCAAAGGTGTTCGAATTGTCGAGTAATGACATGAATAATTGTGGGAAGTAGGTAATCTTAGCACTTACGAGTGGTAATTTGCACTGCCTCCAAAGAATTGAATACAGAAGATTACCAGGAGGAATGTGCAATGCGGAAACTGAGCTGACACTTGATTATGCAATTTCTTAACTGTAAAATAAGTGTACGTATAACGCACATAGTGATCACGTATGATTATTCAACGACATTGAATGAAAAATAGTGTTATTTCGGAATAATGAATTTGGTAAAATAATTAGGTGGCGAAACCATGGTCTACGAATATACGGCAGAATCACGTTTGCAGTTGCGTTGCTGTTTTCTCTCAGTAAACGGAAGAAGGACATTCAGAAATGGCTGTAATCGTAGAAATATCAACCCTTTCCGTGCAAAACCTTGCGATATTCTACGGGGAATTATTCTGGTTTTTACTCTGACTACTGCACGCAGGAATAATCGGGATAACACACAAACACATATTATTCATATCCTTCCTTGATAAGATAAAACCCGTTTTGTCAAATGATTGGAGCTTACAAAGTATAATGACCGAGGTCAGTATCAGTGACTAAACCCAATGTTCTGCTTTTTACAAACGTGACGGTTGTGTTAGTTTGTCGATGGGATTTCTCATGCAAACGTCTTTTCTGCTGTATAAAAGTCGGAAATCTTCGAAAAATTTCATTGCTCTGACGTATCAGTTTACTCACTTCGTATTCCGCTTCTATGTGCTCTTAATTTTCATCTCTTCACAATGGGACAGTTGAAAAACACTAACGAGCTTATTATTTGTACTGGCCGACAAGTGGATCACCACTCTGCTTCAGTGAATACTGTTTTGAGTCTGGAAAAGCAGGTATGCCCTCTGTCCAAAACGCGACATTCCTACCTGTGAACTCTCCTTCACTTTAAGTCATCCTCAAGAGAATCCATTGTTCATCGGTTTTTTCTTCAGAGTATGTGGCGTCGATGAATCCGAATGTTATTATAAGGCTTGAGGGGAGATATCACTGGGCTCTAACGCAGAGCAAAGCTTGTTCATTTGGCTGTGAGGGAACGGTCTATTGCGAAAAGTCAGGCGTAGTACTTCGATCAGATTCAGGCAACACAGTAAAGAACGACTGTTTTTCACATCTGTGTTTGCTTCCCTAAACAATAGGTCACATACTGACAAGAACACTTACGATGCCCCAAATTATCCAACACCATTGTGCTTGCTGGTAATACGACTGCCTGGCGCCAAAGGGTACGGCTGGATGGTACGTTAGGTGTCCGTACACGACACACCCACAATACAGATCGACTGTTGTAATTGTGTTAATTTCGCGAACTGAATATATATTGATTCACACATTTCAGTATAAACGACGGCAACACTCCAAGTAGGGACAAATTTGCATCTCAACATGGACGCAAATTGTCAAATCGTCATCACACACCGGTGGCAATACTCTCTTCACGACTGTCGATCGTCTTTGAATAACTGCCCTAATTCACATGATGCCGCCATCCAGGTCGGTTTCATTTCACCGTTTGCTCAGAACTAATATACTCACGAGGAAATTAACTGGGTGAAAATTGAGTGGTAAGGATAAGTGAATGGCTGAGAGTGCAGAGTACGCAGTACGTAATAGCTATCCTCAACGTTCTTCACCTCAAGTGACGTGTGACAGAGATAGTGGACTTCACTCTTCTTTTACAGCCTTATGACTACCATTCTGAAAGGAATACTTAGGGGTTCTGAGGAGGTCGGAATAGACTTGCAGCAAGGTTGTAACCTGCCCAATATTAGCAATAAGGACAACCTTGATGTCCTGAATTTCTCAGCGTGACCTATGCAGATCAAGCCGAAGACTGATGTAGCCAGTCAGTAAGGCTTAATTCCAATCATCTCTTACTTTTTACATGCAGTCTGCCTGAATCTTTCCACCGATTTGCTCTTCGTCTTGCTGTGTGAGTCAGAAATAGGGTCTGTTCCTATTTGAGGTGCAAGTAAATCATAGGTACTCACCACCGATGTCAGCGCAAACTATTGTACAACAAATTAGCTGTTTCTGTGAGTCAGGCGAACGTACGTTGATGGGCAGTTGAGAAATGTTCGTAATCACGGCTTTTAATATATCCGACTGAAATGCACAGTCTGTGGATATCACTGATGTGTCTTTTGCATCTAGCATCATTCCGATTGTTAGCTTATGTATGGAAGAAGCAGCAAGGCGACCAGCGATGATTTGGTCATTGACTATGAAACCGTTAACCACTCAGCTAAGAATGGGTGGCTGGCGCGACTTGCTGGGTTGGGGATTTCGCGATCATCCAAGCCGCTACCTGGAAACCCCCATTCGTGTAGCAGTGTAGTGGTCAATGGCAACCCTGTAAAAATGAAGAGTTCTGCTTCATGCAGCCACAACCCTAGTATCCATGAGTTTTTGCCTAGTCCCAAAAAGATGGCAACGCTGGATGGTGTCCGTGTGCCGTTTCGCTAACTACTGTTGTGCTGTTCCACTTGCTTTTCTGCCACCTACAATTTTTAGTAACTACTGAAGTAGGTCATAATCCTGCACTCGATTAGTTCACTCAACCTGTCGAATGGTGTGACAACATAAGTTCTTATTTCAGTTCCATAATCAGAAAGCTGTTACAATTGCTGAGCTGTGAAACAAAAGAATGCACTATGAACCCTACTTGAATATTTGGACGTATTTTAGGGCATCTTAACTCGATAATCACTGGATTATAGAACTAATTTTAGAGTCGATTTCTCAGTGTCCCACACTTCACTCTGGTTTGAGCAAATCAGAAGCTGCCAAGAAATTTTTAGTAGATTTAGTTTCCATTCTTAGTTACAACATTCGATCATCAGATCTACAACATTGCTGGTTTTCTCCCCTTTTTTCCCCATTTTATTGACCGAGCGTCTGTCTATTACTGAGACTTAGGTCCACGTTGTGACGGCTGCTGCTTCATGCGTCCAATGTATTTCTGAACCATTAAGGAGACAAAATTTAATGGATCACCGGTTTTGAGACAAATCCTTGGTTACCTAATTATCTAGTTACATTGGAAATGAAGACAGGGAAGTGCTGACGATTCGCATTCACAAGACATTTTTTGTTATTCTGTTTTAGTACGTTCTGTTTGTCGAGTTTGTGCTTGTTACTCAGCCGTTTTCAAACAGGTAATATTGAAAGTGGTGTAATTTCAATCGCAACGATCAGTTAAGTGCTCTGGATAATACACCACGGGTTAGTAAACAATACAGAGCAAACCGAATACGCAGTTGTGTGTGTGCGAATTCATAGTGTGTGGTTCAACCAATGTTTGAATGACCAAGCGACGTGTGACTAGTTTTCTTGCTCATTAATTAATTATAATCTCCATATCAAATGCTTAAAATAACGGTGTCGGTCAAGCTGGATCACAATTTAAAGTAACCCTGGACGTTTCCATTTTATGGTGATTAGTTTCAACAGTGCTCACAATTGACTGCAGCCCCTGCACTGCCACAGATTTTCCGGACAGTCTTTCGTAAAATAACAACAATCGTGAGTTCTCCTCTTGCTAGAGCTGAACTCGCAATTTGTTAAACCGAATTCTTGTATACAAATGTTCAGCCAGATTCACTTGTGAGTGATGATCAGATTATCCAATCTCTTCGTGGTGAGTAAACAAGAACTGTCTGATTAACCGTAATCACTGAACCCCAAGTAGAACTGGGTTAGCTGAAAAGCTTGTAGGAATGCCAGTTCCATGATCCGTTTTGAGCTGTGTCCAATTTGTAGTAATTAACTCCTCCATCAGTACTTATGAGTAATATGTTAACGTTATTGTGATCAAAAATGCTTATCTAGCTAATCCAGACGTTTCTAAGTCCTATCGTGTATTTGGAACGCTTGAGTCAAGTAATCTACGATTTGTTCTCAGAGCAAGGAAAACGTAAGCCCAAACACCAAGGCTACAAACCGGTGTTGTTTCGCCAATCTTTATTTGTATTTGTGGATCGACCAGTCATTCTTTTCTATTCAGTGTACATTTTTTACACGTTCCATTGTAATTGAATCCATGAGAAAGGTAGCAAAAATGTGCGGATGTAAGTTCTGTGTTGAATTCCGCTGGTCACCATTTGGTTTTGTAAAATAATTAAACTATTCTATCGTTTCACATCTGCTTTGTTAAGAGTAGAGTGTGCTCAGTCATTGTGGTTTCGAAGTGTGTAACGTTTTTTTCAAACTATATGTTCTGCAAATGATCATTATTGACCGACTGATAGTCGTCTGCTGGAGGAACGTACAAATTATGTCAACCCGTGTCGCACCTGTGTGTGTGAATGTTCCACCCTCGCACAATGGTGACAGTCGTCAACAGCAAGTGACGGGTACGTATTTACACGCACTTTTCCTTGTGTTTGCATTCTTACACAGTCAACAGGCACAACTCCTTGAGATATCACTTGTTCCAAACTATGTTGGTCACTCTATAGCAACCATAATTCTAATAACCTTATGAGTTTCACTTTCACGTTGTTCGCTTCATTGTATTTAGAACTCCACAGCACTTCACTCAGTGATCGTAGAGTTCTTGTTCTACGCCAATGTCTATGCCGTTCTAACTTAACCTCCCATGACAATTTATTTGCATTCGCAGTTTTTGACAATATGCAGTACGAAGGGCACTTTATATGGATGTATACATGCATAATCACTATCAAAATGCAACTGTCAAATGTGACCAGTTCGCTGATGATGGTTCTTGTTTTATACATGAACATTATCATATCAAATTACACTAAGACTTTTCTTTGATGCGGTCCAGGTTTTCAGTCACTGCATGATCCTACATAAGATAAAAGTCCGGTGAATCTGAACTTTGTTCCTCCGGAACTCCCGAGTGAAGGTTTCTGTCATTCTTGTGTACATTACTGAACAAAATGTCTGACCTGTACTCCCAGCTAGTTGTTTCACTTTGCCTGTACTGCCGAATGGAGGATGGTTCTGATAACTGGTAATCTTCTTTTTCGGAGATTTACTTGCAGTTGCTGATATCTCAAAGTAATGAACTCTATCGGGAATACCCATTTATTTCAACTACGTTTGACAGAAGCGATATAGGCCAGTCTGACAACAGTACTTTTACACTAATCATAACTAACTTATCACAATACTGAAATAATGTTGCGTAATATGAATATACTGTTCAGTGAAGATTACAATTACACGATAAGTCGAAACAACAATGAAAGGCTTACTAGAAAGTACCAGGCAAACGGTGTAACGATTTTGTTTGGTTACACATATGATAGCACGTGACCAAACATTCAGTCTAAATGTTACAAGCGTCTGTCTTTTTTACAACTCGTTCAGAAAGACGACTTGTCAGATTCAGGTCAGTTCGTTACACAAGAAATCAAGTATTGCAATCTCTGTTTTTGCTTGTCTGCCCAATTCGAATGGGAAATCACATATACGCTCGAATGAGAGTTTTAAAACCAGTTACTGTCTGAATTCTCCTGATGAAACAACGTGCCTTATCAGCATGCCTAATTATGTCACTAGGTTTGAGTATAAAAAAATAGTGGGAATATTTGTCGAATGATTGAATCGCATTTTAAAAGTCTTGAAGCCATAGTTACCACTCATTAACTTCACGTATCCTACAGAATACTACACCCTGTTATCAGATTCTTTATTCCACGTTAGAAAATTAATGATGGCACTTGAAACTTCGAGTCAGCAAAACCACTATCCTCTTAGGGACTAAAAGAGTAGTCTTATTTGGCCGACTATAAAAGGCTTTAGCTCTACGGTAGTAAAATGGGCATTGCCTAGAAACTCACGTAATATATGGTTCATATAAACTTATTTTGAACTAGTACTAATAACCGGAACAGTTCGAAGGTTATTTTCTCAATGCACTACAGAACCAATGGTATTGATATTCTCTTGACATTCACTTCTGTATGAAAATCGTCAGAAATATTGTGAAAGTCTTGTAAAATTATCGAAGGTTAGATTTTACTTGAACAACTTACTAAAATGATTAAGTGCTTTTCAGAAATACTACACTAGTTTACAACAGTTGGTGACGGTCAGTGTAATGCATATCAAATTATCAAACTAGCTGGTGTATTTGATATCGTCCATGAACTATACGTTCGTCTTTAATTTTATCCAATCTATCGAGTTCAGGTTTTCGGCGTTCTATCTTAATGATACTCTCCTCTTTTTAATAAAATTGCCACAGATAGCCAAAACCCGTCAAAATGTACAAGAAAAATAACGCTTAAATGATGGTTTTTTATTAAAATACGTACCTGAATGCATCCATACAATCTTAGAATCATGCTGCGTGCTAGTTAACAGCACATTCAAACGCAGATTTATCAGCAAGCTATAGGGATATATTAGATGGACCCAACTCAACTCATGAAGGAGTGTGAGTCATTTCTAGACTTTTTTGTCAGGCCGATCAGATGAGCTGACAACAATAAGAATACCTCGTTTTTTAACTTGGACCGAACAGTCTTCTAATTCGCACAATCCCATAACATCACTGCAGCATACACTGCTTTCCCGGTATTCGGTCGATGATGAAGCTCGAAAACATGTTCCATTGACATCATGATGGAAAATGTGCGGTTCCTGTTCAATTTAGTTGCTGTCTGAGGCACATAGTTAAAAACCGGAAAAATATGGAAAAAAATATCTGTCACCTTGGTGTTATCTATCACACGCTGCAATGACCCTAGAGTTGTAGACAACGGAAATGACGTAACATTTTACAAGACCTATTTTGTAAGGTAGGCTATATGGTTGGTCCAGACCGATATGCAAATCACAATGCAGATTAAAACGTAGACTGTATCTCATTATGCTTATCATTTTCTGAAAAACAGGTTATATAGTATGCACTCCACGACCATCGTCAAACGCAAAACCAGAATATTTTTGTTGTGCACTTGTTCTGGTGAAAATTTGTCTGGTCCAGACCGTTCTGCATTTAACGGTCGTCAACAGTCGTACGAATGTGAAACTTGATCATTCTAAGGAGAGGATGTTCACAAAGTGTCCGTTTTCAACTAACCGACTGTTCAAAGTATTGGCAGCTTGTGGTGTGAACATCGAGTCTGCAATGACGAATTTTACTGACAGCCTTCTGGAAGAACGAATTTCATCTATCAGTGGACATAATTATCTCGTCTCACGGTCTTCGTTGACTTGGTCAGAAGTTGCGGATACCAGCTCACTGTTTGTCACGCTATTTTGTTTCCGGTTGGCGGGTTAGGTTAGTAGCGAAGCCTGGTGACTACAGTATGAACTGGGCTGGGGCTATGATGGTACTCATACTGCAACTTACTTCGTTAGGGCACTCTCAGTTCAATAACTGGGGTTCAAAGAACAATGAACAACTCTGTTGAGCAAGCTATCTGATAGAACGAAGAATAGAAGTCAACGGCACTCAAATTACAAATATTTGTGTTTATCGATGTGGCTTTTCTCTCCATCTACATTTCCCGTATACTACGTCACATTTTACAACTCGTGTTCTTGTCGGGCTTCCGCATATGTGAGAAATCCAAGCAACCTGATGCACCCATCCCAACCAATAGGTCATCACTAGGGTGTAAAATCCAGGTAGGTCAAAAATCATTCGGTAAACATTGTGGAAGGAATCGTTAATCCAACATTCCGTTTCCTAGTGAATACTTAGGAAATATTTTGTCTAAGTGTTGACTTAGAAGTAGAATAGTGTCCATATCTGGATTTCCTAGGTCGTGCAATTGTGGTCTATATTTTATACTATCGATCCGTTCAGAGTTTAATAAGTTGGCCTCAACGAGTGATCCGTTTGGCATTCACGATAAACCGTTTGATCTGTTAACTTAGTATTATTTACGCTTGACTAATCCAGTTAATATGTTGTATTTAACCTAGTAGTGCACCACTGAAGGCAATTATGCTCGTTACATGTTCCTCTCAATTCGAAGATAACCCATTGATGTTGTGACTATTTTTGTTTATAAATAACGTTGGTCTAATACGGTTTTGATTTAACAGATATGAAAAATGGACAGAGTATCGAACAACTATGGATGGAAATTACAGAAATCACTGTGTGTAACCTCATGCACACATCAAAGGTTTGACTCTGGTGACAATTAAAGATTAGGAGTGTGCACTTTCTTTCTGCGATGACCAAATACTGACAGCTTTTTATTGCTTAACAAATTTGCTAAATTCTACTATTTGGATTTAGCTGGGAGTTTGTGAACTTGAATTTACTAGTTAGAGTTAAGTAAACACCAACTGCATCTTCAATTCTGATAAGTAAGTGTGGTTCAAAGCATCCATAAGGCAACTATGTCGCAAAAAACGGATTTTAGCTGGCAAGGTGCGCAGCACACTCGGCCCCCTGAGGACAGGAATCAGAGTACAAATCCAGTTCTTGACGAAACTACCGATGAGCTTTAACATGGGTGAGGTTTTGAAGGCTACATGCTCGTGAATTAAGCAAGGAGACTAATCGTTTAAATGAAGGTTGATATGACGGACACTCAGAGTCGAAAGGAAACAGATGAAGTTACAAAAATGGTGGCCGGAGTAAATCTATGCTGCTTTACTGCTAGGTAGTATAGAGGTTCGAGTCATAAAAGTTGAACATCCCTTGTAGCTTACCACTGTTTTCCCACTTCTGGGGGTCTCGGTTAGGAGAATCAAGTTATCTGCGTGGGCAAATCCACTGGCTCCGGTCGAGATGCAGCCAACATCTCACCCATTAACATAATGAGTAACAACTTCGGCAGTGACGGGACCTTTGAGCGTGGCGAAAACTCTCAGACAGAAGTCGGCAACGTAGTGTATCAGAGGCGTGGGCTGGCCTGCTATTCGGGTTCAGCGAGATGGAGTTTAACTCCTTGGTCGCGTCATTAAAGGCCACACGCAGCGTGGAAGACGTAGTGCATGCGTTTGGAGCAACGCATGGAGTAGTGAGGTCACCTTAAGGCAAACATCAAGGGGTAGAAATGTGCATTGAAGAGCGAGCAGTTGCAACGTACCCAGGTTGAAAAATCGGCGATATCCACTAGTTCGCTGGGAGAGGACTGGCTATTCATCTTCGGAAATGACGTGATGCAGGACCAGCACAAATGAATTGAACAACTTTTAGATAGTAGAAAGAGTAACATAACCGGTTAAGGCATCGACTTTCATACGCTTCAAATGTTTGGACGGAAGACTGTCCAAGTCGAGATCAGTATTTTCTACGTTCTTCAGTGATCGCCTTCAGTGATCGGATCTACAAGGGAGGAACTTTGTTACACCTCAGATAAATTCCCTGGTCACTTCAGCTTCAGGAGGAGGGCAGTTGGGATGCAACAACTGACCACTTGGGTCCCACCGTCCACGTGACCTGGTTGAAGTCAACAGAACTGTTTCCCAAAATATTCAACGCACCTGTCAATTTGGCGCAGTTGGCTGGTGATTAGTGAACCATCTTTTTCACATATGGTCTCACTTGCAGCGACCCAGCAGTCAGTAAAACCACGAATCAAATGAATCAAATTTCTGCTATTCCCAATGTGAATTTTCGAACAGGCAGTGCTCGCGGTCTTTGTATAACCTTTTAACTCGTGTGCGCCTAATCCCTCGATATTTCTCCTCGGATAACTCCTCTTCACGTTTTCATGACTGCCACGTTTTCCCCAGTGTTCGTTAGGTTCTTTCGCCAAACTGGAAGCGAGCAACTTTTTCTGATAAGCGTCCTTTACACTCTTTTTGCTCGAATGCTAATCACACTGCATTTCCAAGTGTGTGGCTTCTAGACAAATGACGGATATTACATTACAGACTGGTGACCGTGGCTGAGATGCAGATAATCTGTACTTGTGGTAACGCTACCTCTTGTGTTGAAATGCAATGCTCGAGATATGGAGATCGCGGAGTGCGCGAAGCCGCAACAGTCTTTCGTCATTGCCAGTGCATCATGTCCGGACACCAAACCAACCTCCCCGCTGTTTATCCTTTGAAGAGAGACGACAAAGATGAGCAATGAAATCACCTGTTAGTGTGACGATGTCAGAGTGTTTAGTCTGCTTTATAAGGTCGACGATGGTGTTGTAGAACAAATCCTAAGTAGCATCCGATTCACTATCTATCGAAGCGTATGCCAATGTAATGTATACACAAAGCTTTTGTGATTTGTCTTGCCAGACTTTAAGCGATCTAATGAGCCTGACGGTCCATAGGCGACTGCTCGTTGGGACACAATCAACTGAACATTGTCTCGCTTTGAAACTTAATGCGATTCCAAGTCCAGCTCGATCATAAGGTTCACCTTTGGCGTTAACGAATACCTTGAGAAACAAAGCGGTTGGATTGACAATTGTTTAAAGGTGATCTCTAGTAAATGACCGTGTTAGATATCTAGTCTTAAGTCACCAATTTGTCGAACAGTAAAGGCGCTGGAAACGCCAATGTTTGCCGGGCGTCTTGGCTTTAGAAAACTATTATTGGAGGGCACAGGGAACGCAGGAAAGCTTGGCGGCAAAATGTGAGAAAATCGTAATGGTTTAATAATATCACTATCAGGAGAACAGTCACTCCTGATACTACGCGGTCGTTTGTGCTGCTGAAGTGTGTTGACTTGACGGACCTCTTCCGAGTCTTCGGCTCATTGGTCTGACCTGTGGGAGTCCACGGTACAGAGTTTAATTTGGAGACCCCGCCATCAGTCAATGACCAGAAAATCCGATTCACTTGACGGTGATGGGCTTGCAAGGCTGGGCGATCTATCACATAAGACGTTGATGCTTGATCCTGATCGCTGCTGCCCACAGAGAATGTGTTCGAATCTACTTGGTGCTTTTGGATGATACCGGACTCATTTCAACCGTGTTGGATAACATTTTGGCGATTGCGGTCAACCGTTGGGCGACCAAACTGCTTTTTTGAAGGCACATTTTTTAACCCTCATCTTTCCTGATTCACTGTTGCGATAAAAAAAATAATTTTGAAGAATAATAGCTGGACGAAACCCTACTGCTTAAGCACTCTTACGTGGTCGGTAGTACGGCAAAAGACTGAATCCGTTTGTCAATCGTCTGGCTGGTCCTGTTTGGCCTGGAAATGTTGCGCGTGACAGGTTCGAACTGTTAGCTGGCGTAGACCTTCGGAGAAACTCAGTACACGTTTGACCACCACCTTAAGGAAACAGAACAAGTCATGACTGATGGCACCACTAATCTGCTGAAAACCCGCCTCACGGTGGCTGTGGGACGAGCAATCCACGCAGCCCAACTGGTCGTTCTACATACCGCCAGATGAATCTCAACACCACATGCAAAAACATCGCGAATGCTGAGTGCCAAGTTGCATACTTTTTTATGAGTGACCGTGTGATAGACAGAAAGAGGAAGAATTTGCGCATTCGGATCGTCAGGCATAATCTAGTTTCGGTCTGCGAATCTCCCATTAATGCCACAATGTTGGACCTAAGTAAGAATGCGACGTCACGGAATGGACATGTTACGCAACAAAAATTGGAAGCTTCTCAGGTACGCAGACGGAGTAGCAACTACCAACTGGAATCCTCTCCTCTGCGTACAAAAGGATTCCTTCATCAACACTATACTGCTGTGGTAACGAACGTGTACGATATGTGGGCCTGATGGTAATCGTGGTTGTTAAATTTGTTGTTTGGCTTTGCTATATCAACCCTTAAAACGCAGTTCGTGCCTGATGACATGCAGCAAAATATCCTCGAGAGGTACATTGTGCAATCATCTGTTTCCGACTTCTCCGTTCCAATTTGTTACGGGAATAAGCTATTTGGCCTATCACTGTTGTTGAAAAGATTTCCAATTTTCATCAGCCTGTGAGCGTTAACGCCACCTTACATTCTTGAACAAGAAGTTGGGTTTGGCAGTTATGAGAACAAGAAGTACGCACAGTACACTTTTCTGGATAATCTTATAGGCTAAGGTAAGTTAAAGTCAGCCAACCAAACCAGATGAGCGTTGGGTATGCCAAATAGCTCCAAAACTGTCCAATTAACCGGTAATGAACATTTGTTACCTTTGTAAATCCGAATTCCTTTTTCTCGCGCAACTGTTGCACCATCATTTTCATTTCTCGCGCCGATTTACACAGTGGAATGTAAGTCGCCAGTTTATGACCTAGGACGCTTTTCATGCGCTTCATTGACCATTAGTAATAAGGCCACTTGACGAGCAATAAATACGCAAGAGGTACGCTTGTAATTTGTCTTCGGATTGGGACAATAAAAGCTGTTTTTCTGCAGACCAGATTTTCCCTTCATGATCTGTTTGTGTATCGGCTTCTCGGGGTTATTACAACGCGGACAGTATTATTGCGTCCTAGGGATCGTTACAGCTCGATTATATCCGCTTGGTCGTTCCGATTTATAACAATGAGCGTAAAAATAGGGCGCCCCTCGAACACTGTATCAGTAGGTAGAACCTCTCCTTTCACAAAGCCGATCGTTTAGGAAGCTACCGGTGAACACCATTCATTCCTCGGTTAATCATTGTGCATACAACCCTGTTTTTCCCACGCGTGGATTTGATGACGACCAATGTGCGTTACACGGACGTTTACTTTCGATCGTGGAATCTAACCTCGTCATAAGCTTGTTCATCCGGTGAGTGTGTGACCAATAATATTTCGAAAAATTATAGTCAAATGCTGATAAAAATGTAGGCTCTTTTCTTTCAACTGGCACACTGAGGACCACGTAACAGGTGGGCGTGTGAGACTATTTCCAATTAGCAGTTTTTCGGTTTTATGCGGCCTGGTTAATACCCTAGTGTATCTTCTATACAGATCGCTGGTTTACACAATAGACGTAAGAACACCAGGCTCCTGTAAGCCGAGCAATAAAGAGTTATAGCCGGTGGTTACAATCAACATTTCAACGGTTATAAGCCAACCTGTGTTAAGATTCCAACAAACTGAAGTGAAGAATGATGTCCTTAGTACTCAGCCATTGATATGAGCCTTATTGAACTGAAATAATCATAATCATTCGTCATTGTATGTTTATTTATCCAGAAGTTGCTTCATTTTTCCGTCTAAACTCGAAGCCAGGAATGTCCTATTGAATGGTTTACATTTCTGAAACTTCGTCATAAGCTGGTCGTTAGAATATAAGCTGAGTGCTCTGTGATGGAAAATATACTGAGACCCATAAATAAGCTTATCACGAATTAACACATTGTGTGTAAGCAGTTGTCGATGAGCCTTAAAATCTGTAGATGCATATTAGCAAATTTTCTCATCTTCGGAGGGATCTGAATAGGTTTTTCGATCCCAAGGAAATTTTTTTCAAATAATGTAAGAAATATTCTTTTTTTCATGAAGGGCAAGAAGATCAATGTTAAAATGTTTCGTTCAGCTTCAATAACATGAGTTTACCTATGTAGAAACGCTTCATACGCTTCACAACACGAGTTTGGTCATATCTACAGGTTGACTGGTGCTCGGGAGGGTCGTGTGTTTTCAATCTGCAATTCGGGTTCGGCGATGTAATATCACAATCAAATCTTAAACGAAGGTTCAGGAAATAGGATAACCATCTGTGTTCGTCATATCCGGTGAATTCTTCTGCACTGCATGCCAGTCTACCTAGTTGACTGATGTGTTCAGCCCAATTATTATTGGGCTACACAGACCCCTGCTAGTCAGCACTCCGGACACTATTTTAGTCGTTGGTTGAACTTGGTGAATCTTCATTGTGTACACCGCGACACGAAACTGGAAAGCTACGAATAATTTTACACATTTTATCAAACGATAACAGGGATGCCGTGTACAACAGTGTGGCAGAACTTAATTCGACTATGTTACTTTTCATGGACAGCTAGTATTTAAAATGAACTGGACCACCTATAACAAAATTTGAGATGCTGTACAACCAGCATCTATCCGAGTTAAGCCTAAACCAATGTTAGTCACGTGTCATAATAGCATTCGGAAGTTTCCCTCTTCAACTACAGATAGCCCGAGTCGAAATGAACGTTTGTTAGAATGAAGTCAGCCACCCACTATGGTATCACCTGGTGGAGTAGATGATTCGACTTCTGACCTCTGATTTTTTAGTGGCACACGGTTTGTAGTCAAATGGCGTGCAAGCATTTACATGCGCTGATTTGACATTTCGCTTGTGACTTTAACATTACTCTCAGTGTTCTGCATGTTTATACGTAAATGCTCCAGGTATGTCAGAGTGGGAATGACGTGGTACATAATTTCAGCCAGTCAGTGCTTTTCATAATATTGAGCTAGCGCAAGATATTGATGCTTCGGGACTAGTGACATGTATTATCGTTTACCCGACAATTGCCTCTGCAATCTTCTTGGCCCACACCGGCATTCCTGTTAGTCCGGGTGATTTTAAAATACGACAGCATGTTTCCGAATTTAATTCCTCCGAGATCAATCCATTCACTGCCATTGATGAATCGACCTGGTTAGAACTACTGCGTACTATTTTCCGCGTAGATACATATCGTTAACATGATTTCAACACAATTCAAAAGAAATCTCCAAAGAACAGGGACTGGGGGTTACACGAACAAGAACAGAGGGTTAAACCAGCCGTAGGTCAAGGTTGTGACAAGCTGAATCATCCCTGGCGAGGATAGACCTCAGGTGAACACCGGTTTGGCGCAATTCGAGTATCCATGCGGTAAAAAATCGGCAGCTTCCTTGATGTTTGTCTTCCATTAGAATGCAATTATCTGGCATACCGTAGACCTTGAACTTCCTATCATCAATCAGGACCGTGCGCATTTTCATCACACAATCAGCTTTGTTCGAAAGTGCGGTGCCAGCGCCCTGTCCGGTTTCAGAAATGTCAGTTCTTGGATCTGTCTCAAATGCTCGGTGGCTAGTTCGGTTCCGTGATCCCATTCGTGAAACCCTCAGCTCCCTTCCTTGACAAATTATTTTGAGCCGTGTGGTATTTTGGACGACGTTTCGGTGAGTTTCACACAGGAGATATACTTAATTGACGTTGACTCACTACTCATAAACGTTCCGTCACTTGGAACCGTTGATTATGTGTGCAATTTTATTTTGGTTCATAACATTCCTTTATTCATCCCATACGAATATCTTAAAGAATTGATTCTTATATGTGTAGAAAACATTCGGATTGAGTTCAGTGGATGTTTATAAGTAAGTTTATGGTGTAGCAATTGGCAGCCGATCGGGGCCAACACTGGCTGATATTTTTCACGGACTGATCAAAACTGGACCATCAGATGGTATTGACCGTACTTTGCTCTATAAATGGTGTGTGTATGACATTCTAATATCCTACGATTTTGATCATGTTATAACTCTTCTACATCAGTTTAGTTCTGTTGGTCGAAATCTCCATGTCACCTATGAATAAGAGCTGGATAACTCATTACCATCCTTAGACGTCCGTATTATTATGCGCTTAGAAGGTACACTTCCTCCGCCTGTTTATCAGAAAGCCACATGGAATGGGGAGTACCTACATTTCTCTTCATTTGTGTCCGTGGCTTACAAACCTAGTTCGGCGTGTACTATTTTCCACTGGGCACGTAAACTGTGCATGGCCGAGAGTCTCCAGTCTGAAAGGGAGCTGACAAAGTGTTCTACTTGCGAAGGGATGCCTGGTCAAACTTAGTGAAGTTTACTGCAAGGAATGAGTGGTTACCTCTCAACCACAATCACGACTAAGAAGTAGGTTTTCATCATCCTTCCTTACACAGGTGACCATAATATCACCGATATAAGTTGAAAGTTGGAATCTGCCATTGATCACACATACCTCTCAGCGGATTTGCGCTTGTTGCTTTCCATCCACAGGATGAGTCTCCACTGCTTCGATTGTTCTTTCTCGGAAAACTGTGCCTTTCACTTTATCTGCCGGTTCACTTGCAGTTGCGGTGACTCATACTTAGACAGAACGGACAGAAACTTACAAAGCAGGAAGGCGGAGTGTATCTCCCAATTGGTTGGTGCAACAATGACTCAAGGTGGGTCAGCATACCAATACCCAAACAGAAATCCGGCTTCTTCGATGACGAAACATCTAATCGCAACTGGTTATGTGGTCGAGCCCATCACTTCGCTCATGGTCCTATTGTGCAGCCCTGTTCTATCTCAACCCTATATTGCTGGCGTTCTCCGTGGCAATGTTGATCAAGTGTCACGCACCGGCCGTTTGTCAGCAGATGGTGTTAACGCGGTCAATTTTGTTACTGTGGTAGTGAAACCTGATTGCACCTACGTGATGCTCGTTCTTTCCTTAATTTTGTCGCTATACGCTACACAGCTGAGCGTTTCATGTAATAGGCTAATAAAGATAAACGGAATGCCCGCAATGTGCATTTTTGCCAGCCTGATGAAATGTATGATGAAAACTCAAATTTTCATAATTCTTGAACCTTGAATATTCATTTGAAATACGCCCATCATGTGCTTTTTGTGTGCTTTCTGGACGTATCAAAGCCCCGATGCGTTCCGTCAGTGAGTTAGGAGAAGTTCAAGAAGTGCGCGTGATGTGACTCTGTAAAGTGAAGTGATGTGTCCTCTTAAAATCCCAACACCAGGCCGCTTGCAGCGCTCAAACGGTGAGGTGATGGGGTGATGCACACCGACATACACTCCGCAATGTGTTTGGTGTTTTGGATCAGTAGCTGAACAGAAGTAATCAGAAAGCTCTCAAAGACCAGATTAACGGAAATCAGATCAGCGTTAACCATTCGTTTTTTTCTTTGTTTGTCTTTCATTACCGCCCAATAATGACTATTGATTCTGCATGTTTGAAACACCTGAGTGTAACCGTTATTATTCCGTTCAACGTTTGTATGACATCAATCGCACTTGGATATTTTAATTCACTTACTAGTTGCTTTGACTATTCATCTCAAACTCAACAGAGTCCACAAATCAGAGCTGTTATCATCAGCACTAACCGGAACTATGCAGAAACTCAGTCTACCTCAAGTTCCTAGATGGTATTGTAACATAAATGATATGTGCTTCATGGTCAAAGTTCGTCTTTAGAACCTACAGCCTTGAGTATTTACCGGTTCTGTAATGGGATATGTGATCAAAGCTCACCGGGTATGCCTAGCTGATAATTGAAAACAATTACGAAACTAACTGAGTGCTTTGGGCGAATTTCGTTCACCAAATACACACTACACCTTACATTAATCATAAATATTTGCTAGTCTCTTTAAAGAGAATACTTGGATCCAGGTCCTTCGAGTTTTTTTAACATTGATTGCCGTTTATTAATCATCAGACGGGAGTATTCCCAGAAAGAATTAATGGTGCTGGTTTTGGGTACCAAGAAGAAATAATTCACAATGCAGTGATTCTAACTAAAACTCGACTAAATATTACAGACTGAAAAGAAATCGCCATTTTCCGTCGTGAACACAGTTTGTTTATCACAGGATTAAACAGACGAGTGCCACACTAAAATTAGGATGTCACCTTACATGGTTTTGCAATTAACCAGTCACTCTAAACCGTTTCTTCTTGTTTCTTAGTCTGCTCAGAAAATGGTCACTACGGTCCAAACTTGAGAAAGACAATCCTGTCAATTTACCGTCACAGGAGTCTACCAATGGTATGTGACGGATAAACTAAGGCTTAGAATTAGTGGTCTGTTGAAAAGTAAAAACGGAATAATTTGGCCTCACTTCTTTACCATAACATGGAAGATATGTTGACAAATTACTGATAAAGTGCGCCCATTGGAATGAGTAATAAAAAGTACACATAGAAGAACATTTTTGTTGTGCTTTGATTGCCTATTAAATTTGATTTTTTTTTTGCCCGATTTCAGTAAAGCTGGATTGGACTGATAATTCTGCTTCTGAGTGTCTTTTCGAACTCCAGAGATAATTTGGCCTTTAAGGTCACAGGTAAATGCTAAATATTCCAACTGTCACCAGTAAAGTTTCAGAACTAATTCCCTCCTCCAGTTTTTATTTGTGACCTTGGTGTGGCGAATACAGCTCACAAAGCCCAGTTATAAACAAATTTCCAAACAATGCCAAATTTCTGTCGATACATAAATATTTGTTGATAATATTGGCACACCTGAATGATATCGAAATTCGAAAAATATCTAGTACACAATGTTTTGCTCATATTTACATGTTTACATCGGTTCATGTGGCTTCGGTAATTTGTTTCAGCGGTTTGTGCGGGTTTTTTTGGAGCTGCCACTTAAATTAGTCACTATCTAGTTACCTCAGAAGTAGGTCTAACTGAGAAATTAATGAATCAATCTGCACAAAATAAAACGCCATCTGACTACATGATCCGTAACCCTCACTTCGGAAGAACGCTGTCCACGTTGTCTCCACAAAATTGGTTTTTGAGTATAACCGGTGATTGAAGCCAGAATGTTTAGTTTACGTGTTACACCCTAAGATTTGTGGGTGAATAACAGCATAAAATCGACCCAGTCGTTTTCAAGATAGGCAAATAATCCGCCAGAGCAAGAGCACAAAGATGCAACTCAGAGGCTTAGTAAGAGTAAGGTGGTGGTCTAAGCGTTTAAGACAGTCTGCCCGTTGCAAAGACACCACGACAAACGTTGTTTGTTGGTACAGTGTTTTCACTGCGCATGGTTGCTGCCTCAAGAAACACGGCAAACGAAACCGGGAGCTCTTGAAGTAAAGCATACATAAGTTGACCAGGTTTACATGCCGCGCATCTTATGAATGACTGATAGTGTCAGGTTTGGCCTGACTGAGTTCATTGTCACTATCGTACATGATGAACTACTTACAACACGGGGAAAACTTAAGTGAACAGCGCTCTTTGTCACCGGGTGCTCAGTAACACTGACGTTCTCATCTGGTCGATCCATGTCCAACGAAGTAAGTGGTTCGAAATATGGTACAGGCCCACTGATACTGCACGGTTTATTTGTTCATAGGAAAGCATGCTTGGAACTGCGCATTCCGCATATAATTGAGTTAGTTTGTTACCTGGACTGTGTGGAAGATGTGTCCAGGTTCACATATTCATCCATGCCCAGGTAACAAACAGAAAATCCTTCAATTTTTAGGACTTTGCACTCAACTGCCTACTTGACGTTAGCTTGATGTCAAACATTAACGTACTGTCATAATAATGGGTTTTTTGACATACTGGATAAGTTAATTATTGTCTCCTTGAATTTCTTTTTGATACTTTATCAGTAATCTTGCTGTAGCTTATTTGCAGGGACGTGGGACTGCCAACTACATGGTCACGAGTTTGATCCAATGTTATTCTTATCCTACTTTCTTAAGTTTTCCCAGCCCTACTGTATCGAACCACGTGTAATTTGACACAGCATATAATGGGAAATACTTTGTGGCGTGAAATCTACAAACTAGACGGAACGTAGCTGAAAAGTTGACTGTACTATGTTACACTGTTTTTGAAGACGCACCTGTCCAGGAACATTCAAATGCGATTGCACAAGCGTCGTGATATTCTGTAATAAAGTTTCAATGCAAGAGTGAATGATCACTAACAATTTTCTATCATACCAGATGAAAATTGCTGTGCCGCATAGACGACAAGTGAATTCGTAACGCGCATTTACTGATAAACATTAAACTAAAGGTGACGTTTTAAACGACCTGATTAAGAATTCGAAAATAAGCTCTTCGTCTGCAAAAGCAATGCAACCGTTGTCTTCTGATGAATGGAAACCAGTAATACGGAACATAGTGACCAGCTTCCTTGAATGTTCTTATCAATTCGACTAAAGAAAGTAACCAAGAAAGTTACTAGATGCGGTGACAGTGCACATGACAGCGATGTTTCAGTCGGTTTAATATGAAGTCTTTCGAACGGAAGTCAACACCGTCAGCGTTCGAAATGTTGAAATCCTGATCATGTTTAACGTATGCACAATTGGCTGACCAAAACGGTAATCAAATCGAAATAGTTAGGAACAGCTCTTGTATGTGCACCGTTTTCCTGGAAAGCAATTTTTTGAGAATAAGATTTGTACTTGCACATTTCTTAATGACAACGTCAGTAATCATTAAACATCACTAACAGGAATTCGCATGTACCCATAAGGTAGTTTACTGTAAATCTATTGCTTTGGTGTGTAAAGCTTTGATCAACACAGGTTGCTCCCTCATAGTTTTCAGATTCGGTAGTTTTGAATAATTTCTAATTTAACCCGGCGTATTGAGCTAAGTTTGCAGACACTAATGTCTAATGCGCACTTCATCTCAAGCTTATGCAGTTCTTGGAGTATAGAGACAGAATGACAGATAGCTGTCGTTTTCTTCTTGCAAACAGCAAAACCACGTGTCTGGATTGTTTTCAAAAGTGCTAGCTTGAAATGCATCTGTAGCCGAAAGTTACCATCACCTGTGAGTAACGCTTATAAACATCAGAAGCACTGGCAACTCGGTTGTGTTGGTTACGTTTTCTTTGTCCGTGACAGCCTATGGTTTCGTCACCTTAACTGAATTAACTGCGCCCGTTTAATCTTTCTGATAAAAACGTACATACATTTCAAAACTTTACCTATGTGCAATCTTTTACGCCAACGTTAACTATTGAAAGATAGTTCTTCTCCCTACTTCACGATCCAAATCTCATGTCGGATCTTCTATTACGTCGCTGTGGTTTGGACAGTAGTTGCTGTCATGCTAATCAGTCCAGCTTACACTATAACACTCTATGTATGGAAGTCAATATCTGATGTATCTAGAGTGATGACGAGCTGGTGCAAGTCGTTGAACACTGGTCACTTATTACCAAATGGATACAACTGTTAGATTGTCAGAAGTAGATATTTCATGTTCGGAACGCTGCATGTGGTTGCCGTAGATCGAGTGATATTCAGCAACGAGCATTTTTGTTTGGTTTTAATCATGGCAAACTTTTAATGAGCTACAGGGTATTCTGTTAAATTTTTGAACTTTCTTGTGTACACCACTTGGATAACAACGTAATTTCAATACAAGTAGAGTTTTATAGATCACTGTCAAGTCTTTTTTAAATTCCGTAGTTTCTGTTGTCATCTACTTGACTATCATCTTGGACGAAAATCCTTTCTCAGATTTTCAGAGTTTATATCAACAAAAGAAGTACACCGGTACGTACAACCAAAATCCCTCAGGTCAGGTGGCTTTTTTAGTATATCTGTTTATTTAAAACAAGACTTTAGGTTCGACCCCTGACAGAAATGGATAAGATTACTACTAAATTCCCATCAGAACTGATAAACGTTACAGTTTAAGGTTTTGAAACTAAACTTACCATTTGCTAATTCAAATCTGTTTACTTTTAAATTTCCAGTGCCTCTTAAAACAGCGTAAAACAACCGAAAAACCTGAGAAACGTCATCGTATGTGCTGACTAAAGTTATCGTCTTGACTGATGAATTATATTACGCTCTCCTCAAATATCCAGTGCTGTTGGACTGCATACGTGGAAAGCAAGTGTAGCGTTGATTGGGAGGTTCGGTGCTGGACGCGATCACGGCCTAACAGCTCTCGATAATTCGCCTGTACAACAGATTTGACAGCGTCATATCTGTCTTACAAGATACTTAAAACTTGACACCGCGGGGTTTAATCAACAATGCAGAGAAAAAATGGATTACAGTTCGGCAAAAAGTATTGTTTTGAAAGTTCCTAGAATGGATGACATCTGTGTGGGCTTTTATGAATGGGAAGCGGAAGTAGGACACCATGCAATCAATCTCAGAAATAGTCCTTGCAGCGATGGTGGCTTTCGCGGGTGAACTTCGATCAGACACGGGAAATATTCGACCCTCAGGAGAAAATTTTAAGCGAATCTACATAGTTCACGTCTACACTAGTTTGTATATTTTCTTTCTTCATAACCTGAGTCACCGTATTTTAGCTCTCGATGTTGACATAGTCCTCAGCAGTGCTCCTGTGCGCGTTTGGCGTGCTTTTCTTGTAGACGTTAACTTTTTGTATGCTTTTATGAATCGTTTAGCAAATGATACTCAGAGGTAAACACGGAAAAAAATATTGAGGTACTAAATTTTGGACGCGTGGTGCAGGTACATTGTGGATTGAAAGCGAAACTGGGAGGACGTGCGTTATACGTTTTAAAATCCTTCCTTCTTATGGGAATATTACACTGTAAACTCATACTATTTTAAATGAAACGAATGAATATAAGCGCCTCTATTGGGCTGCTGAAGGTCAATGAATCAGATTTGAAAATGCCTAGTACTTATGTTAACTGGTAAATAGCTGGAAACGTTTCAAAACGTTTCTTATGAACAAACTCCTAACAAAAGTCGATCAGTACATTTAAATGTGTCCTCGCAAACTGTTCATCAAAAGATTGCTTGAAGTTCGAGCCACCAAATATTCGTTTTCTTAGCCGTTTTTAACAGCAAAATGCTTTTGAACATCCCGTTCGAAGGTTAACGGCATGTTTGTAAAAAAGTCACTTTCCTCATCACAGCTAAGTGAGTATAGCGATATTTACCAAACTTAGTAATTAAGTGTGAACAGTGATTGAACATTATTTCGAAAACTGCGCTGGCTCTCAAAGTGCGATGAAATACGTTGATTTATGTAGATACAGGCGTATTTCTGTGCAAGTAATCTAACGTTTTACATTTTGATGATTTGCAAAAGTGCTAATCTAAATGTGCCTTTCGGAAACAAATTTCATTATCGATCTAGTTTTGATAAAAATGACAGTTGGTTCAAGGGTCTGCATTACAAAACTCCGCTCTAATTGTTAATACGTGATCGAGCGCGTAAAAATTCTAAAAATTCCTCTGTTTGCTTTTTTATAGTAAACATGCCACTTTTTCGTTTACATAGAAAAGTTTTTCTGGTCGCTCAGATGAATTAGTCAAACGGAGAAAAATCTAACTTATCGCTGCAAGAATAGCTGAATTTGTATGGCATCAGCTAGCTCGTTCTGTCAACCTGTCAGCCAACAAGTATAATTAGGCATCCTCCGTACAAGTGACAGTCAGATTTTGCTACGGTTTCCATTGATTAATACGGTTTGACAACCGCTGCTACTATGTCAGAGAAAAAGATTTTCAGTCCTCAACCAAAAATCACTTCCGCTGCCACCGCTTTGTTGTCAGATGATAGTTCAGTTAATTCATCTGTGATAGATGACAGGCTGAAAAAATACAAGTCCTTCTGAGAGACGGAACAGTCTTTCGTATGTATTTACAAGTAGATTTCTGCTTGTCTAACCGTCAACAATCTCAATAATTACTTTGTTCCAAAGAGTAAGTGCACCAGCATAATGACGAACTATATAATTCACATAATCTGTAATCGATTATTATGTAGCAGTCTGCAACATTAACAATTGAACACTATCAAATTGTTGCTTACAAAAAAACTTGTACAAAACAGCGCATACATTATATAATATTTATTTTGAAACGTAAGCGTTCAACGGTAAGTTGTCTACCTCTGCCAAATAAATGTGATATGTTAGCACCACCTGGTTTCAATATTCAATCTTTATTGTAAGTCAAGATTGTCTAAAGTCGTCAAATGCCACAAGGTCTGTTAATAAGCATCACGTTAATCCTAGTTATTTCAGGAAAGTGAGGCAAATGTGGTACTGTAATAATGGCCGCCTGTTTCCTATTTCCCTGAAGCAACATTTTGACATCATTATCCTGGTCATCATCGGTTCGCGATTGCAATTTGTTTGTTTCCTGTCATCAGTCTGTTTTACTTTTAAGGTTAATGCCAATCAACCTATTTCTCTGCTGGCTGAATGAGAGCTTTTTAACTAACTCCAAGCGGATAGAAAGCATGTTTAAAAAATTTGCGTTAATGTGAAAATAGGACGTCCGTGTCCTTTGAATAGGCTTAACTATGACCTGCAGCGAAAATGTGATGGGTCGAACTATTTGAATGCTGCCTTTGTTGTCTATTGTTTGCACGGTTTAAAGAGATTCGCTTCACCATGACGACAGCATATTTAGCCAGTGTGACATACACTGACAACCAAACGGCAAATCTTGCCATGTTGTGAGTGTGCACATTATTACAGGTGATCGTGTCGAAAAAATTGTTTTACTAAAAATAGTCTGCGTGATAGGTAAATGTCACCAGTATGACCATGGGAGGTTTACCAGTTGCTCGGTATTTATTTAGTTTCAGCTGAACGTTATCCAGTTATTTCAGCTGGAAATCCAACAGGTATTCTGCCTCAGCTAAGTGCCCCAACATATCCATCGTAATCACGCGTACTGCCACTATGTCTGGCTGCTACCAATCACACACCACAAACACCGTACGTCACCGTCCGAAGCTCATCTTTCAACGAGAATAATGCACATTGCCAATATTTTAAATCCCTAAAGCTATGTTTGATATGTCAGAGGTTGCTTCCGCAAATCGATGAATTCATTCTTCAGCTTTTCCTCTCAAAAGAGGGCCAGTATTGTAGTTTTTGCAAACAATGTTTTCACGATAGCCCATGTGGCATGGGCTTGGGTGGTCTGTGCTTTTGTTCAACTCGCACCATTACTCTGGTTTATCTTCTCAATGCTCTGGCTTTCACTGACTTTAGTAGTCCATGAAACATTGAGAGCTTTCTGTGACTACCTCGCAGGATTTTATGCTGTTTGTATTTGTAGTATAGTTACGGTGTAAATGAACCGAAGCACAAAAGACTATCTACCATCTCTCCGTTAGGTCTATCAACTGTAATGTTTGGACACTAGACTCTCGGTTTACAATTTCCCAGTGGAACAGGTCGTGGTGAGAGATAGTATTCTTGGATATCACTACGGTCAGCCGTACAAAAATGACAAACCCAACCCAACTGAAACACATATTACAATAGAGTTTTTGAGAAATATCAGTTGAAAACTTCGCTTTTGTTTTCTATCATTAACCAGCGAAGTATTCAGAAGTCTATTAAATCAACACATGGGGAATTTGAAAAATTCCATGGTGTTCAAAACTTCAATTAACTTAAGTTTATGAGAAAAATACTAGCTGGGCCAACCAAATTAAAAGGCTGCGCAGCAAACTGAGAATCGCCCGGCTACGCGTGTGTTCCGCATAGAATAGCCGGTACCTGCTAGAACTAGTCAGCATTATTCAGTCACAGGATGAAAGATTGCCAAACTTGGCCAGAAACGCAGCTAATCAGTTAATATTTCTTACTGTCTGTTAAAATAGGACAAATTTTGTTTTGATTTTGGCGTTGTGTTCATCCTGGGCATCATTGTTAAACATGTTCATAAGAGAGTTTAGCGTGACATCGACAAAAGAGGAGTGGTGATGGAGTTGATGTCATTATGGCCTGTGGACCCTTGAATCGGCCGTTTTGCTGTTAAGTTGTCACCAGAGTCGTCATTTCAGACAATAGTTTCTTGCGAAACAGGTCTTCAAGTGGAAGCCCCCAGTCTGTTCATAAGTGATCTTTGGTTAGTGCACAGAACCAGAACCAGAAAAGAAAAATAAACCCAACTGTAGTGGTTTTAACGGGAAGTAGACAATAATCTTGCAAATAGTTGATTCGTTCCTACAGCGACATTAACACCTTCGGCTCCCAGGTTTCATGAGTGACTTATGAGGAAACTGAAGCTTGGTTAGGCGGAAAGAAACTTCTACACTTACTATTCTTTACAGAACTCACGTAGAATAACGGAAGGTTGCCTATCAACTAAACTCAAAGTAAAATATCTCCCTAGGTGACATCAATCATGTAATCAGCAAGAGGTGAAGGTATTGTAAACATCCATCTAGTGCAACCGGTGGTAGTTTTCATTGCGCTTGAAAGCACTACCGATTTTCTTGTGCGTCACAGGAGCGTGCGGATTTTGTTTCATTTCCCATATACTAATGGTCGTTTTGGAAAGTATGTTGTCTTTTTCATGACAAATAAGCCACAATAGGTTTTCTTGGCCCAAATGGATAGACTTGGAAAGGATGACCGAGAACTACATCGTGCTTAGTTTTCCAATCAACCATTTAACTGTGATCATAGCGGAAGCTAGGTTGTAAATGGTTCATACTCATTTCAAAATAACAAGTATACGGGAAGTTATCGCGTGCTTATTTCCTTTGCCGAAATAACGTTCATTAACTGGCCGTAAGTTAACCAACTGTGGCGACAACGGTACTTACACCGTATCTAAACGTGACCTTGCGTTAGTAATAAAACATGTACATCAAAGTTTTAGTTGTGATTCTCTTCAATCAACAATGGTCCCTGCTGATTTAATCTACATACCTTCAAGTAATAAGGTGTGCGTTTAGGAGTTTGTAGCAAAATAAATAACTGTTAAATGGTCGATGAAGAGCTAATGCTTAGTAATCTGATCTAACCAAAAGCTAGGCCAGTGGAACATTGGTCAGCAGGAGTACCTCAGAGGCATGGACCAAATATGAGGATCGGTTTTAAGCGTTGTGCATAGGAAATTGAATGATATTTGCTCATATCCGTTTGGTCAGTCTTTTATATGAGTGCTGGCTTGCATGACAAGATCGTAAATTGGTGGAAAGTCGTCTAGGTATCTCGCCAGAAGGAATCTAAGCATACAGCGGTAGAAAACTTCTTACGTTCGTTCGTAGAAAAATTTGTCACATGAATTCTTATCTTTGCTTGTATACGATGACAATTATTAGGCGTTGTCTTAGTTGACTCGAAAATGACTGCGCGCTTCCATCAAAGACGTTCTTGAACATATATTTGATTATCTCAATCTTGTACTGCTCGAGACAGAACAGCTTTCTTCAGACACCGGAAGTCCCCGAGTGGTACAGCGTGCTGTGCTGTTTTCCGCACTGCAAGAGGCAAATTGTCACATGCTGGATGCTGTGCCTATTTTTTAACTTGGTGACAAAAAGCGGAACAATGTTTATCTGGTTACTTTTTCCAACTAAGTTCTCTCATCACTCATGGGAATTTCTACCACATACACTGTGTGTTCTATTGACAGTATCTTGATTCTCGTTGTTCTAGCTAATGTGGCTAGCTGCACTGTGCATTCATCAGGTGAGAGATCTAATGCACTCCTGTTGACTATCGCGAAACTGATCTATGAATGTGGCTGTAGATCTAACTTTGGCGATCAATATTACTGTGAGTCACTCATGATGACACTCCAAGCAATTTAACTAATTTAGCTATGAGTTACTATACTGAAGTGTACAGCACCCGAAACCTATCCATAATTTCACGTAGATATAACTCATATACAATTGTGTTAAACAGCTTCAACTTCAAATAACACCTGTCTTATTTTCCTACCGCCCTAATGAAGACCAAAATTGCAGGTTTAGTGAAACTGAAACAAACATTACCGTGGGTCCAGTTGCAACGAAATAGGCCATTCGCCAGTTTAATCCTGCCAGACTGAGGAAGGTGACTGACTAATCGCCGAAAGGTAGAACTGTAATTCACTCGTATGCCATCAGTTTTCAGTCTGACCTAGTTTGCCTACAGGTGATTAAGTACAAATACATTTGTTCTCGCATATGCTGCGAGGATTGGATTTTTCAACCGTCCATTCGAAATACGTGCATCTTCCGTTTGATATATTTGATGTTGACATCAGATTAAAATTTACGAAGAAAATCCATGTATGTATCATTTTATTGATGAAACAAGCGGCATATTTGGTCCGTTCGGAAATTTCTGCGGATCACATTATAACAAAACGTTCGGTAGCCGAGGAAAAAAATTGTCAAACAAGCATCCTTTTTAACAGAAAATATCACGCTTCACTCTGCGATATTTTATCCCCTCCATGATATCTTTGAACTCAACCCTCGACAGAACACTGAAAGGTGAATCCAACTCAGACGTTCAAGATTGTTCACGCGATTGAAAAGCCCTCGTTGCTGCCTTCAACCTGATCACCATTGGAGAAAATTTCGGTGTATGGACAGAGTGAACTATCTAATCCTCATATTTCAATTTGTGAAACAAAAGTCACGCAATAAATATGGAACTAATACCCAGTATAGAATTGCATGTTCCCTAGTACAGTGTACTTCTGTGTAAAGAGTATTGTTGTGTTGACGCTTATTATGTAAGCATGGAGTTGTAAATTCGATAAGCAATCTCTTCCGATGAATTTGACCGCATGATTTCATCTGCTATTTATCTGGTCAAATGACAACCTTAGTGATGATCCTGGATCTGAGTCCGGTTGTGCTAGACACACTGCAGACCCAAATCAAACTTTCCATGGCTCAAAAACGACAAAAGGCATGTGTAAGCGGAATAACCTATTCGCATCGCATGAGGATACTATGTGTGTATCTGCTGGTCGGTATTTTGATCGTTGCCGGTGGGCGTTCACCAGACACTTGAACAAATACTATATTTATCAAAAGTATTCCATAATGAAACATTCCCTTCGCAAACGTGTTATTAATTAGGAAAGCGTCTCTATTTATTGAAGTAAAAATCAATGTGTGGTTAAAATAATGTTCCCACGATTGAACTTTCTTCCAGTTATTTTGTGTTTGTCAATTTTATAAAACAGATGCGTTTTACAACAAACGGAAAAGAGTGTCTTTACAAGTAAAATGGAAAAGTCATGCTATCGTGTGCATTAATAACAGCAAGGAGTCTCCATGTTGGAATATAACTTCTGGCAAGACGTGTACCTTTAAATGTTGAACCTTGTGTGGTTTTCCTGATAATTTCTAGATAACCCCACATAACGTAGTTTGGTTGATGGTGACCAAACGAAACTCCGTAAGATTATTATGCATAATTGACAGGACACGTGATAAACGTTAGACTCACTAACAGATGCTGATCAAAAGTAGATGTAAGTTCCTGTTTTGTTGTTCAAACTTAATTGCTATGTGCCTGAGCATCCCCACTCAAGAAATTAACTATCGAATTTTAATGATACCACAAGCTTCTGCATAGCACCTTTAAAATCTGATTAGACATAATGCGGTGTTCCGTACTTCTTGAAACAGAAGCGGATTCACTGTGGCGTGAGAAACGCACGCACTAGCACATACATTTCATTCTTACCTCCCTTGGTTAATCGTAGCAACAGGATTTTGGTGTCAAACAAATTCGGAAAACTACTAGTCAAGATGGCTATTTTGCTTCTGTACCACAACTTACCAGACTGTGTTCCACCCAAATCCCACAGAGTGTGCGGCTGGAAATTTAAGAGCAGTTTTAATCGCACGTTTTACAATTTACTCTTTCACAATTTGGACGCATTCACATTCTGGAAGTTCGTTTTTTCCAGAGTCTTTGAAAGAACAAGTTGCAGCACTGCATAAACTGAATTTTCAGTATTACATCATAATATCGATTTTTGGACAAAATGGTGCAGCTATAGGGTGATGGTTTGCTCAGTTTACGGGCAATAAGGAAGGAGTGCCTTTGTTAAAAATGGAATGTTAATTTGATGCATATTCGTATATAAGTTTCTTAAGTGTAATGACCAAACACGTGCAGACCTCTCAACTCCGATTGCGAGAATAAATGAAGTACTGCTTGTCAAAAGAAACTGGTGGAAGCATTTAACTTATGCTAAAATCTAGACTTGAATGTGCTCAGCATTCCAATTTGAATACCGCCTTTAGTCTTGCACTAAAACTGGTACTATCTAGAAAATCGTTTGCAGTTCCTCAATTCAAGCTTCCAAAAAGAGAAATCTCAGAAACCCTTTGAACGATTCCAATTAATTTAGGAATGAGTCATATGTGGATATCTCAAGCTTAGTTGAAAATCTTGAATGTATTTACAGGTTATCAACAAGGTCAGCATTGGTGGATTTACGCATCTTCCTGTCATAAGATTTAACTACATAGCGATGAATTTGAGCAGTGACATGTTCATTTGTTTAGTGTACTTCCAACATACGAGTTACTTCATATAAGTCAAACGTCTCACTAAAATGAACTTGACTGCAGGTTTCATTTGGACTAACTTCACTGTTGGCACATGTAATGAGCTGTTTCCATGGGGCGTTTCCTAGTGGCAATTGAGTGTTTTCAATGGAAATCATCGACTACCAATTATTAATCACAATCCTTTGATTGTTCACTATGGTCGATGTAGGCAATTCTTATTTAAAATCAACCAAAATTGTAAAATGCGAGGTGTGTAATGGATAGTGTGACAGCGTCGGTATTTCCAGAATGAACTGAACTATACTGCCGATCTAAGGAAAAGATTGTCTGAAAGTGAAAGCGACACTGTGTAATCAAACATTGGGTATTACTACATGGACTTACAAGTGATTATTTTAAATGAGCTTGACTTATCAGAAAATGGTGCATCGATGGTTACAAACACAAATTCAACATTTGTAAGATATCCACACCAAATTTACTACCAATTAATACGGATTTAGTGCGAATTCAACATCTACACTGCTCAGTAAACTATCTGAAGCATTAACTTCAAATGCATTTTTTCCATGCTCTACGCGCTGATTGGCTTTCTCTCTCATGCTCGTCTTATGCCCAGTTGTGCTTATCTTTGCTTGTTGAACCAATTCCAACCAGATATCTAGAGATTTAGGTCATTTTGTCTCTCTACTACTACTAGATTTTCCCTGGTAAACTGAATTCCGAAAACCACCTCCAAATTACTCTATAACCGTTTTTATTTACATCCGTCTCTGCAATTTTTCACTTCCATCCATCGTTTTGAAGCTGGCTTTGTAAATCTCAAACATTTTTTATCTTGCGGTCTTCAAGACGTTTAGTATGCCAAGATTTTTAACTGATAAATATTGTACTTTCTCGGAATATTTTATCTGCTGCACTAGTTTCACTGAATAAACAAATAAATTTACTTTTAATGCTAAATCTACTACCAGGGTACTAATGGACGTTTGATTCAAAGCGATTAAAAACCAATGGCTTGCATATTTGAGCCTGTCAGAATTCACAGATTCAAGTGGTCGATAAAACTATTATTCGGTTGATTGAGAAATTCAGTGGCTTAACTCAACATATATTGATGAAATAATTGGTTTTCGTGAGTGGTCCGGGATTGATTGGTTTGCAGTTGAACCTCGCTGGCATTTAAAAACGGTCTTTGCATTCAGGTAGATTTTCCCGATAGTCTCTTCCGGAAAGAAAAACTAGAGTTGAGTTTTGCCCTCATCACAACTTGTCAGTAGTGTATATCCTTGCCATGGCCGGATGTTGAACTACGGCCACGCATTCCTGAGGCCACCTTGTTGGCGTCTGTGCCCCCGACCTCACACTAGGCACGACCGAATTACCATATTCCGACGTTATACCACCTTCACCTGCGAATTACACTGTGATTCCGCTATCATCTCGATGTGAAACACAGGTACTATATGTTAGCTTCAGTTGATAACCTGACGATGAGCACCTCGTAGAGAGGTCGAAATCTTCCATCTCATTAAACCTGTCAGGCAATATTTTTAGACTAGAGATGAGTGGTCAGGAGTTTGGTTATAATATCAGATCAGTGATGAAGTGGTTAACGCAGTTGCCTTATGAAGACGTGACAAAAATGTGTACTAATGACTACATCTAATGAAAATGAATCTCGAGTCTAGTGCTTCCCTTTGGAAGAGGTTATCTGGAAAGTTTATCTGAATAGGAATACCGTGAGTGATGTTCAACTTGAAAATTAATTGGCCCAAAATTCAAGGCTTTAGTTCTTCCTTGTAGAGTAGCTGAAGTGCAAAATATCCCTGAAGAAAACTGATGTCACACGTCCTCTTCCTCAGTAGACTGTTGCAGAATTTTCCGAAAACCCAACCATTCCGAACAAACAATCAATACTATCTGCCGTCAAGTTATGGGTCGTCCACACTTATGAATACAGATGCCGCGTATATTAACTGCCAACTACTGAACAAGATTACAACGTGAATGCCAATCTATTTGTGGCGCAGATTGTGCAACTGGTTGAGACACTGTTAGCTAATATTAACCCCCGTCCTACGAACAGTCTATCCCGTGGCATCTGCGGTTGACTGTCGAACGCATGCGGGTATTATTTCAAGGTTAGTTACGAACTATACTACCTGAATATCTGATATACTGGTGCCGTTTAATGCGGAAGACAAAGATCTACTCTGTACATTCAAAATGTCGTCCATTATGATTTCACGGTCTATGCACGAATAGAAAGCTGACAGTCGGTCGGGTTTTTTTCTGATAAGCTCAACAATCTGTAGTGAACAATTAAATACATGCAACGAATATTGTGATGACATAAATCGTAGAGTATGCGATTTACTTTAAGTTTATATATGTTTCACAATGCTCACAAAGTTGTACAGGTTGGTTTGTTTCGACACGGGTTTAGTCTTGAGGGATACGCAGAAATTTCCAGTTCTCTCTCTTGTATTTGAACAGTAAAGTTTTCATTGTTAACATGTTTCATTTTTAGGCAGGCCGGGAAAAAAGGGAAAATAACGTTTTTAATGTCGCTAGATTTCGGTTTTTCACGAGTTTTAACATACTGCTTTGCGATGTTGTGAACCGGTTCGTTGACTAGTTCTTCTATTACCCTTCGCGTCTGCATTCAACACCATTTTTCAGTCACATTATTGAGTCTTACGTGATAAAATTTCTTGGTTGTGGTTGCAGAAGGAATGCAATTGTGCACTGAGTTTAACAGGTCTGTCTGAGAGTTTTGTTTACTTCAACCAAACAAGCACGCGGATATACCACCATATGTATAGAACGCTAAAAAGTACTGACGATCAACTTGGCCAAACCGCTGTCGATGTGTTTAAACACTATGGGCTCAACGCCGAAAACTGCGTCAGTCTCTAGGTTTCACCAGCCAGTTAGTTCTCCACGTAGTTACTCAGTTAAATAGAAAGTCAGACGCTCAATTAGTCGGCCCAGTTGGTCTCTGAATAGCGGATGACAGGTGGACAAGTAACCCTGTTTATGCATGCGAACTAAGTGCTAGTCCACAATGTAGCTAAGCTTCTATTTGGTTGATGCACACAAAATTTCATATTGGATTATTACTTTACGTTGCAAATGGGTATTTGATTGACGTTGGCTGTTTTCAGACTGTTAACATGTAAGTGATTATTAATGCTGAAACATCCTAGTAATCGTATCTAGTAGAAGTTTAACAACTAACTTGAAAACGACAATAACTGCCTCGTGAAACTAGTTTTAGAGCTAATCAAATGCACACACGTTTTAAGATGGATTTGCTATGAAGATGACTGATTTCTGAAGTCCGGATAGACCAGTCTGTAAGCAAACGCAAAAGTAGACAACGGCGTAAAGTTTTCTAATCTGAAGCTGTTGTCAAATATAGATTCAGCCCTATGAACTTATTAATTTGTCTGTAGCCTGTCATTATGTATGCCGTTGAAATTTTTTCCCAGGTTACAACAAGACCTCTATGTAGTGTGTGTCACACAGATAGTATATTTATAGTTTGGCATAATATATAAGACTGTCAAATTTTAAGAACAGTATGGTCCACTCGGATGTTAACAAAGTCACTGGTTTTATATTCTCCGAATAACTAACATCAACTGTGATATTGAAAGTAAGTAGCTAATATCCAGAGACTGCACACGCTCATCCTTCGTGAAGAATAGTATTAACAAAACAACAATATATATTTCAAATTTTCACAAATTAATGTTGAGTGCATTTCAAATATGCTGATGCAGAAAATAGTTATTGTACATATGTCGACTAAAGCTGGTCCAGCTACATTCAGCCTACTCGTTTTGAACACTAAAGTTCTTGACCTTTTGGGAAGTGAACAGCAGTCCGTTTGTGCCCCTCAACTTATTTTCATTTGGGTACACGTTTGAAACTATTTGTTTGATTATGAGTACATTATTTGTGCAACACCGAAGTGAAGTAACACTGGTCGGTGACCTAGGTTGCTAAATTAGAGAATACCTGTAAGAAATTCAGGTTCTTGTGCCTAAGGTAAACTGGTAACAATCTTCTAGTGACCACAGTGATGGTGCAACGAACCAACGGATTTTAATAAAGAATTTTTGCACGGCCTTCAAGTGTATTTTTAATAGTTCCTTACAACTTTGCGAGCCGAAGAAAATACCCATCTACCAGGTATCAAATCTGTGGAAGCAAACGTAATCCTCATTACCAGTAACACACCAATCGTTCACACGGATGCCTATTTATTCTGCTGTGATGGGTGACCAAATCAAAAGTGTAATTATTTCAGCACTCGGCGAAATTTCTAGACGCGGTGGTGAGATACAGTTAAAACCTAAGATGGATGGATGAGGGAAAATACGGATGGCCAGGCCAGCCATCACTCAACGAAATCGGACCAACCGAAGAGACATGGCAAGTCAAACAACCACGACAGAAATGTTCATGAACAGGAGACTGCGCGTGGCGTCGGGATGTGTGAGTTGGGCGGTAAAAAGCATGCTTTAATGGACGATCACATGAAGATTGACGAACACAGGTTTCAAACGGAAAAGCAAGAAAACACTGGTTTCAAATGAAAATGAACCCCATGTCTAAATGTAACCAGTGGAACATGCAAACCAGCCGCTTTGGCTCTGACTGTCTGTGGCACTTGTGGACCGAACTTGGGGCAGTGTGGAGGCACCGGGGAAAAATGTTCTTCAGAAGTAGGGGTTCGAACAACAATCCTGAAAAAAGAAACAAGAGAAACAAGCATGAGCCAAAGGCCCACTAAGTCATGGACACGACTTTCACAAACGCAAACTGAAACGGTACCGACAACACAGCAGCACACCCCGTTACACAACTCAGATTCAATCCATGCGTGCTCACTGGTTTCGGTTGCGCGTTACAACAGTCAATGTACAAATGTCACATGTTTCATGGAAAAGCAACTGATTTTTAGGCAAAATTAATCCGTGCTTGACACTAACATCGCACAGTATAATTATCTGTCACGAGCGTACAACCAGGTCAAACGAACAATGATACAGTCTAGATCACTAAACTGGACTAACCATCCAACTTACAACACCCGCATCCAAAAAGCATACTTTTCCTGAAACAAGTTACAAAGTTGTGTGTGCTTTATGAAGATAACGCGGTACTCACTACGTTGGCTTGAAGATTACAGTACTTGTGTTGGGCATGGTCCAGTAAACTCCTAGGATCTTATTTAGTACTCCTAAAGCATATAAATAGCGTTGTTACACGCAATACTCATGAAACTTTCTATCAGTCAGTCAAAGATATTGCCTCTTAATGCCAGGATTTCCTGCACAGAATTTCTTTTTAGTAATATCTAGATAATGACCCAAGACTATATTGTGGAACTTCGGCTTGAGGGTAAGCATACGAAGGTTGCTTCTGTTTCTCTTATCGTTTGCCATCACAGTCTAGAAGTTCTCGACAGTACACAAAGGTTTAGTGAAGTAAGCTGTTGTCAAGCCTTTGCGAAGTAGTACACTGCAAGATACTTCGTTTAACATGTGAACAAGTTTTGAAAATTTACATATATATACATAATGTGAAACATTCCACATGACTCCAAAAAGTTTCACAGAAAGCGTAGATGGTTCAGTTGCTAAGGGTTTAGTTTTTTGCTGTCTGTTTGATAAAACTACAAACATTCCGTGTTAAGAGGAAAAACAGAAAAGAAGTTTCTCCTATTCGTTTTCAGCCTGGTGTAATCTCACTGAGAAGTGATAGTGTTAAATCGAATCAGCAGTGTTTTTGCGTCGTTACCTAAAACGTTCACCTGCATGGGCAGCACGACCTCCGCTACGAAAAAACCCACTAACCTGTTCAATATACCAACAATAAGCCTATCAGACAAGAGGAACAAATAGCTGACCTAGAACACAACTGTGTCAACCCACTCCGTCGCATGCTGCCATGGAACAGGATATGGCGATAGAACATGACGACAGATCTCAAAATACATCAGATGACACTTCTCTCATTGACTGAAACAGCGTGAGTTACGATCAGTCATCATCTGGCCGAATGGGAACACCGAAATAACACTGATCATCTATTTCAACGGGCCAAACGTTGTTCGCGCAACCCACGAAACATCATTCAGGTAACTGCACCGGGGACTACCTGGGCTAGTGAATTTGCACTGATTTCTTCGTAGCGTATGGTTAAATCTGATTTGTTCAACAATCATGTTAGTTCCAGCCTAACCTCGAGGTAGATCTGCAAGATTCCGTTAATGAATGTGCGCATAAGACTTATTCACATTCATACTTATATGTTGATCAAATCGTCCGTTGAAACGTATCATACTATTAACATACTATTACTAACTGTGGAACCAAGGAAAGGTTCTCGGAGTGTAGGTACTGACCAATCCACCTATTCTTTCGATATACAGCACGTGGAATATATTCATCCGTCCCCTTTGATAACTGTGTTCCAGTAGCAGATAAAAGAGGATTGTTTCCAACGCTACTTGACTTGGCGTGACGGCTCTGTACTAGTGACACCCTGGATGATGAACTCCGTCAAGTGAAACATACTTTATTAGGAAACGGTTATCTGAGAGGATTTATAGGAAACTTGCAAAAGACCAACATGCAAAATAATGCTCAACTCACAGTTTTATAACTGCCGTTCAAGAATGTAATGTGCGTCGAATAGTTGAGCGACGCTTATGCTCAGCTGTTGTTCGCAGGTTCTTCGCCGCGAAGCCGGTGATCGTATACAAAACAGTGATCAGCACTTACCGAAGTGGATTAAACGAACGGTCACACAACCGGGCAACGTGACAGCAAACAAATGGAAGAAGCCAGCGTCATCGATTGCCAAGCATCACTTGATGATGCAACATGTGATTGACTCATGAAAATCTCTTCATGTTCTGTTGCCAGCTCTGAACAAACGTTTGGTACGACATGCCGAGGCCATTGTGATCAGACAACGTCACCCTGTTTTGTGTGCGCACAATACTGTTTGTGACGTTGATGCTGCCGTGGTAGCAACTGAACTGGTTGTAAAATTTGACCTTTCGTGGTTGTTCTGTAGTTTCGAATTGTGCACATTTTGATTCGTCTGCAGTAAACAGCGGTAGAGCTGTGGTGAAACCTGCTGGAGCATGAATCGTGTCATGTCACTCTTTTGTCTGCTCAGTGGACCGACTTAGTTTCTAATATTGTCCGAAGATGACGCCCGACACTGCAAAAATTAGATTAAACTACTCTGCCGCACGTTCGTGTTTTGTTAGTGACGTACTTCAGGTGAACGAAACTTCCCGCAGGAAACCCGTAAAGAAATGCTTCGGCGAAAAGACTGTTTGGTTGTTCCGCCCTGTTCGCGGAAAAGTGCCCCGCTCTGTTTCGCTCCGCAGCAACAAGGGACATCAATACGGCAGCTGCGAATGATTTGATCGCTTGGGGTCAACAGACACACAGAGGCGTTCCACGTGATCTACTTGGTACTGGCCACCTTGTCTCGAAAAGTTAAATGCTGCATCCCGTTCAGGTCCCAGGCGACCAGAATCCTCTTTTACCGCGCGGATTTTGTTTTCAGAAGGAGTTCGTTCACACTCTTGGTCTTCTGTGGTTAACTCTTACCGTCTTGTTAGTGAAACGTTTCGCCCAGACTTATCGAACCAGCCCAATTTATCATGACTACGGAGGACCAACTTTTGTGTCGCTAACCCCGTGACACTTCCCTTTCGTTGTTTATTAACCAACGACCGCCTAGTGATCACTTAATTGTATACGGTTATAACGGCCACACAGAAAGATTTGTCGAGACCATTCAGTCTAGCGGAACTTTTTAGAATGACAGCCTTGTTTAAAAGTTGGTTTCTAACTACGTCCTCTTCACGTGAGCAGTTTTATTATGATATGGGTAGGCGGAAAAAATGTAAGGTTGCTTGCACTTTTCCAGGTGGTTACGATGTTTCAACCAGTTATCTTGAAGGCATCTCATCGACCTGAACTAGTGGATGGCAACAACCTAGGTAAAAAGCAATGGTCCATAGCAGAAGTTGAAAGCAGATCGTGAAGTGTTAATACCAGGTCAGATTGGTTTTGTGTTATTGCGTCCACAAACCGATGCAGGTCCCTCGTTCCTTGGTATAATGTTGATGCCATTCTTTCGTTTGATTTCTGGTATGACCCAATTTGGAATGTACTGCATGAACCTGGTTTAGTCCTGATTATGCGTGTGTTCGACACTTAAAACGACATTTTTCACTAACTTTGTTTCACGTAATCAGAATCCGAAATCTGAATTGTTACGGATGAAGTAAATGGAAAAAGTGCTACATATCTTGGCGGTGAAACTAACCAGACAATGCTAACTTCATCGACACGTGATTATATTTAAACTGAAGAGAGATGAACGCAAACACTTTGAAATAAATTCCCATTGGAGGTCCACCTTAGTCATCAGCTTAAATTTGGCAAGAAACGATTAAGGATAACTGCTAAATAACATTCTAGTTAGTATCGAAATGTACTCTTTTTTAGTAATGCCAGTGATTCTGATTACGGCACATAAAGTACACAATCAAAGGTTTTTTATGTAATCGTGAATAAAACTTTCACAGTATGAGTGCTGCAAGAGCATTTACGATAACCACAAAACTAGAGAGAACCGTGCTCACTCTAGATGCATATTTTAAGAAACAACAGATTATCTGGATCGTCACTTCATACAACGAAACAAAATTAGTTGGTGCACCGAATTCATTCTGTCTAGCAAACTCTGTGTATGCAGTTTAATAGTTGTGACTAGAAAATTGTCAACTGACTATGGCTTGTGAAAACGCAATTCAGAGGTAAGCGATTAGTTTCCCTAACCTCGATTAAAAAGATTCAGTAAGAGTAGAACTGAGTAAGCTGCTCACGTCCACTCCTTATCGAAATGTGGTAAAGATAAATGGAAATAATGCTGATGGTTATGGTGCAGAATTGCAGTAGCTTTCATAAATCGCCTTCGGGAGTTCCACATTCTATTGAGTGTGCCATCAACTAGGATAGTATGACTTTAACGTATACATCTGGGGTGACATTTCAAACGTTCAACCTCTATGATCTGAACATAAATATCCTGTTTTAATGTTTCATACAGACATGAAAACTGGGAAATCATTTCCAAATAAAATTTAGTGTTGGGAGGACTTAGAGTTTTGCAAGCTAACAAACAGGTCTGCGCCTAACCGCGTTTGACAGTGAATAAAATGTCAAAGTGGGACGGCAACTTCGAAATTGTTTTGGTGTCCACATATCTTTGGAACCGGGGTCACAATATACTTTTGGAAGCTATCCGCTAAAATTCTGCTTAGTATTTACCAGCTTACTCCATCTTCTCTCATTTTCAGTCTTTAAAACATCCCAACCCTCTAAAGTTCTCCATGCTTTTCTAAATTAATGCAAAGACGCCTCGCCATATGCATCCGCACAGAGATATTACAATTTGTCGAGACATAAACTTTGTGCTGTCACCTTGAAGTCTTGTTTGGTTCAAGGGATTTTTTTTAGAAATTAATGTGGTTGTTTGAATGTTTTGGATTCACTGTTGAAGACAAGCCCAAACAAACTCTGATGATTTTGCGCTTGAAACCCGCGAGAAAATTGGCTGTTTTTCTAAACACACCCCGGAGTTCATGATTTGTAACTTGAAATATATATAAAAACGTAAGGCTAGTCTGGAAATTACCTAGGTTGTTGCTGGTGGGTTTCTTCTAAAAGCTTTTCGGCTGACAGCCCTTGCTATCACATTGTAATAATTTGTGATCTCTGGTGAACACCTTACCAGTACGTCACTGGTACACATAATATGTTGCTCACCTTATTAAGATTGTATCGGTTCATCCACTATGTTAAGCAATCAGTCGAAAACCAAATGGCGGAGATTGTAAAACGCTATGAGAAAGATTTGAAGCAACATGCGACTGCGGGACATTGTCTCAACTTGATAAGTAATTACTGAAACGCTTATTACGCATTATAATAATATGATAATATATATAATAATATAATAATAATAATATAATGGAGAGTTATGTTAAACTTAGTAAAATAGTTTATCCGATAAACATCCCAGTCCATGTCGTCGGCAAGGTATGGTACGCAGAAAGAAAAGATGCTTTTTAAAAAGTTTCACACTGAGACTGTAGAAAACAATTCCTCCTACTATAAAACTATACAACACGGAAAGAGTTGCATTACTTTTGTTTAAGTTTTGCGAGATTCCTTAACAAGTGAATGACAAGATATGGCGTAGATATCTTTTAGATCTCACATTTTTCTGATCTATTTTCGATTTTATCAATTGTTGTGTTCTCTGTTGAAATGATGAATTAGTTTGAAAATTATTCGTGATACACTGTAGCTGAATAGTTACTTGAAATAAGGTAGCTGCATCTTGTATGCAGACATTGATATGTTAGTCAATAAGATTTTTCAACGCAAACTTAAACCAGAATAAAAAGTGCCACCTTATCAAAGATATATACGATGGAAAATATATGAGAATGCAACAGCTGTGAATTTTTCCGATGATCATGCTAACACAACGTTCTGATCACACTCTCAGTTCACTCCCATCTCCCAACTGGCGGTAGGCGAAATGTCACTTTCCTAATCTACTTAGTTCAGTAATTGAATGACTGAAGTTTCCACTTTAAGTGTCGACCAATTACTAAGTAAAACGAATGATCGAAGGTTGTGTCCTGATTTTCACCCTTATGTACAAAGACTCCGGGGTGCATATGACCTCAAAGAATCAGCATAGTAGGAAGACTAGCTTATATATATACGCACTGGATCTATGTACAACGATAGATTTTTTTAATTCAGGCACTATTGCCATAGGTCACACAGTATTTCCATTTCCCCTTGAAATGTCACTGTTCTGTTGCTTGAGTGAGAAAACACAAATTGTAGATTACCACTAATCACGGCGTTTGTTTATTCCATCAAAGTATTAAATGACATGCATGTTCTTCTCTGCCCAACAGACCATTGACCGTATTCACGCTACCCTCTAGGAGCCTTAAAATTTGCGCCAAATGCCTGTCATCAGTACAGACAATCTATAATGTCGCAGGCAGTCCAGAGTAACATGGTTCAATTAGCTGTGAATAAATGTTTTTAGTAGTTAAGTTAATATCGGAGAATTTGGAGAACCTAAGGCTCATGCTAGCGGGTAATAACGTTACCCACACACCCAGACCGTTGCAAACGAACTAATTGGCGAAAACAACAAAACGTATATATATTGTTTGCTACCATGGGTCAAATCTCCGTTCTAGGGACTAGAAACAACCTGCCATTTAGCTTTCTTGCAAACCTATAAAACGCCCAAACTCTGAAGATACATTATACAGCTCCAACATATTCGTTTACAAAGCTCCACACATGTACAACCTAGTGAGATGCCGCTAACGACAAGTGTTAGGCGATCAGTAGTGTCATCCAACCAGCCAGTAAAAAGGAGGGTAGAACCAACTCCATTTTTTTTACGCCGGTTTGTGATTTATATACAAGAAGTAGCCTATTAGCTGAGTGGTTGAAAATCGCTAGCTGGATATTTGAAAGCTGTCATTCTCATATGCAGGGCGGCTTGTTAATTGGTAGGTTCTCACAATCTTCAAGCTTTTTACCTAGAGATGAGGGGGTGGAGCAAATCAGTCGATCGATGCACAACGTCAAACAGTCGAACACAAATGATCATCAAAAATAAACAGGTAGATTAAGAGTAGAACGAACTGATATGATTAGCAGTAACTGCATAGTTAAATGGTTAGGTTGTCTGTTCATTCAAATAGGGAACAAGGCAGTGCGCCGACGTGTGATGTGTGTCAAGATATTAAACTATGCAACGTAGGCAACAAGCTTATCATTACCTGCAATGCCGTCTGTAACATATTGTGTAAGTTTGGCCAACAAACGTTTCCCTCATGGTCAGCCGACTTTGCTCAGCCTGCTAATTATTACAGAGTACCAAAATAGTTGATCAAACTTTGCCTTCGCCACAAGGCTCAGCGCAACTTTGGTTAGGGTTTTACGACTAAAACCATCTTCGTAACTAACACTGAATAAAAGAATCATTACTCTGGGTATTTTGTAAAAGGGATTTTGAAATTATGCAACGGTTGGGGTTTTTAACGTGGAATTCGACAACTCGATACATTTGCAGTTCCACGATGAGTGGACTGTCGAAGAGGCTCTTCAATCCCTTTGTGAAATGGTGTAACTTTTAAACATGCTATGGTGGAGCTCACGTTAACTCGACAGAAATATAATTGTGAACCTGATGAATAGACGTAGGTGGATATACGTTGAATAGTCCCTCGAAATGACGATAGCGTCTGATTTTTTTCTGACGCTGATTTTCGAAAACCAAAAGTCTATGAGAGCTATTCACGGAGAACTTCGACATATGATCTCCTTCAAAAACCATACTTAGAATGGAGCTTATGGATAACTTGTACTGATTAAAGAACCTAGCCTAAGTAGTCAAAAAACGAATTACTTTGCTTTAATTCTTTCACTAATCGATGGACCAGGCATACGCAGAAATGACCATGCTTCTAAATGGTCGTCAGTATGTTCGGACCTTACGGAATCTTAGTCTGCTTAAGATTTAGGCGAACAGAGCGTCCAATTACTGAAGTAACTTTTCTAATATTCACTCTATTCTACTTGGAAGCCATGAGCCTTGTTTTAATATCATTCCCTTTTTTCCTCAACGGAAGTTGACAGCTGCCCAGTTCCGAAATACTGTTCCACAGTAATCAAAATGATAAATATTTCTGGGTTTCCCCCCTGACCTGTGAACAGAGTTTTGCGATACGTGGCCAGAACTTAAAACATCGTGACCCAGCAAATAAACACAGCACACAAGCGTGACTTTCGCACCAAAGCAACAGTCTCCTTAATCAGTGTGTTCACTTTTGTGCCCAGTGTAGCAGTTTTGTGCGGTAGTCCATAAACTAGAAAAAACAACCAAGTAAATTGTTTTCAACAGAACTCTCACTTTTGAGCTATTTAATGTTGCGTATTTTATCAATGAATATTTACAAATGGTTGAGGTTGCCCATCTTCAGTGTGATACTTCAACTTCAGCCGTCAGCGTTGTCTGTCTAAACGTCTTGTTTACAAACAAAAGAAAGCACGTTCACAAAATTGTTGAGAAAATAGACCGACTTAACAGCTGCAATCCCTGAGCCTGTATTGTACATGTGAAATTTATTACTACGGGAAATAAATAATTGAAAGAAACTGGGCCGCACGGAATCGTTAGGCTTCTCTTATGTATATTTTCTCAGCTAACTGTTACCATGCTTTGGCGTCTCTATAAATGCAGGATACAGTAATCGTGAACAGGTGCAATAAACAAACGGGTTAAACAACCAGAAGCCTGACAAGGAAGGAAACGATCATCTAAGATAATCACACATATCTTGGTTAACACTCTAGACAGCAAAATAACCTAGTTTGGATAAAACTGACATTCTGCACCTATATCCTAAATAATCCCGTATGAAATTAACTGAAGTTCAAATGTTTCGTTATACTTGTCTACGCTCTGCATGGAAAAGCCAGTAGACCAAATTTACACGTTTGTGAATGTATCACTTTAGCTGCATCGATTCTAGCATAAAAACGGAACAGCGCATCTAACACAACTACCAATAAGAACGCCTCAGCTGTTACCTTGATGAACCTCATCTAACACCTAACTCGGTCTGTAGACACAAACCGATGTATCATCATATCCGAAGTATACTGCGAACAGCAGATGAGAAATCTTCATTGTTTATTCAGAGTGTGTACCATTTGAAACTGCCCCTTTCAGCAATCGGTTTATTGTGGTTTGTTGTCATGCTGTGTTATGATCGCCAGTTTACTCCAGAGCTACTTAGATGGGCTTTGGCCACTGGTGTTTTAATGCGGCCCCAACCAATGAGATCATCTCGGTAAATTGCATCCCAACCTTAAAAGTATATCACTTGTTCCAGGCTGTCAAAAACGGTTGACTGGTTGATTACCTTTGCTCCTGTGTAAAGACAAATGTGTATGCAGCATGGAAAGTACTGAAGACTGCTTTATAAAAATGGCAGCTAATTGGAGCAATTTTTCTGGGGAAATGAATGTACACTCTGGCAAGTACGGACACACGGGTAAACCTAACGGAAAGATAGACAGGAAAAGGCGAATACAATTGAAGCAAGGTAACACATATTCATAAGGGAAATGGACACCACTATTACGAATCTATTGTCTGTTTTAAACAGTAGTTGGCAGCATGCTGTCTTTTGCAGCTCCTCTTCTAAGTAAACAGGTGATCAAGACAAAAACGTGTATCCTGGTCTCTTCTTGGAAACACCAGAATATATTTGAGGAAACCATGATCAGGCGCAAACATTCCGAGTTCTGTGCACAACCAAATGGTAAGCAACGCTCAAACAGGACTGCATGAAGATTGAAGGACGTATATTTTAATGAAATTGTCTCTTCGTGTTTTAGCTCAGAATTGTGCAATTTTCAATTAATCAGAATAAGCACCTTCAGAGCTATTGAGAAATCCACTTAAGCTACATCGATTTCAGTTAGAAATGTTCAATTTGTGACGGAAACTGTCCGCTCAAGAATGGTCAGCTAGTCGAATAATATAACCAACACCTTGGTGAACGCGCTGTGGGAAAAGATTAAGCAGAGTTGAACTGCCATAAATACAATGAAGCTCTTAAAAATAATGCGTATCTCGACAAACGATAGAAAAAATGGCATATTGCTATGCATAAATTTTCGCACTACCTCTCACGTACGTCACCAACAGAGCCGAGCTTAGGGTGAACGATCACTCAGAAGTGTATTTGCCCAAACACTTGGTGGTTCATCCATAATGTTTTCGATGTTGTTCTTTTCTGATTTATCCAAAAAAAGCGTATCAAAGATCAACAAAGCGTGCTCCAGCATTTTCTGATTATCGAATATATCCAGGATGGACAAATTGAAACATTTATTACTGCTTCATAAGTTTGTCAGAAGTCACAAACTTAGCACAAGAAATCGTTCGGTACATCATAGGGGACTTAATGTTGCTGAGCCAAAATCACCATCCTCGAGGTAAGCGGCTAGCACAGCCGCGCCAAATTAGCCACTCGTCTTGCAGTCGTCACAAATGATTTGCTAAAACAGTCTATCCTGCTGAAGTCAAAAGTCGCATTGTTGAAGCCCAAGCCCAAATTATGTATCTGGGAACCGAATGGAATGTGCAAGCAGCTCACCGAACAGGAACCTTTATAAACAGTGAAGCCATCTCATGGTTTCTGGTTAACCATTACTTTTAAGTGCTTGAAAGCGCGCGTAATATGTCTCGCGGACTGTTAGTAGCATAGTTTCTTCTCCGGAATACTCCAATCTCGTCCGGTTTGTTTTAGCTGCGTTGTACTTTCACGTATTTCTTAGAAAATACTGTTCTGTCTGTCCATCCTTTTCGTAAAACCACCTGGTGTAGAATCGGCTGCGGCAGCCTCCCACCAATGACCATATTGTGTATTGAGAGTTACGGATAGTGAACCAGAGATTCCAATTTCTATACAAAGATAAGTAGTACGAAGTTGCCCACTATCCCAGTTAATCACATATCAGGTGACTCAGAAGCAGTCGACAACAATTGTTCTAGCAACATGCCTCTTTGAGGAGCCAGAATGACGTAATGAAGACCACTAATATGATACCAAAGCTCAACTTGTGATTTCTGCCGGGCATATTGCAGAAAGTGCACTTCGATGTGTTGGTAATCAATGGAAACAGAATGCTAATTGGATCATATACTTAAAATTAAATGGGATTGAACCAACCGTACAGCTATTGGCTAGAAAAGTTGAGTCTGATTGAACACGGTAAGCTGTAATCGACTCAAAACAGATGTTCAGCGGTTAGGCACACATCTCTATCGAGTAAAGGCGTCACTCAAGAGAAAAACGTTAATCAAGCAGAAAATCACATATTTAGATTGGCCCACTATTTCGCTTCTCCTCCATTTTAATTGTCCACTGTTTCCAAATAGTGGTATGCATGCCAAAGGCATTCGGTAAATCACTAATTTTTTCTCTGTAAGGTGTGTTCGGCGTGTTGTTTTCACGTATACAGGTCAAGAATTGCATCTATCAGTCCAACATCTTCCATCCGATTTGACATTCGAATTTTTCTCCAGTTCAATATGCACTAAGATAGTGCCATTTTGTCCATAAAAGATTTCAGGATAACCTACCATATGAGGGAAACTCTATTACGCAAGTGACCCAGTGTGTAACAGGCTGAATGTAGACAGATCGCTGGCCGTCACAGTCAAATAAATTCGCAGAAAAATATATACATCTACATAAATGTATGACGGAAAAATATGGAAAAGGAAGTCAAATATAACGATATTGATGGAATACCGTTTGCCGCGAACTGGTAGTGGACTGAGAGGTCAAACACCTGATTTGGGCAAAGTACACATTCTGTAACATTTCGGTGCATACTATTTCTTGCGCGGTACTTAGCTGTAAAAACCAAACTAAAATACCGAGATCGACTGATGAAAACAAAACATACATAGACAAGCAGGAAGTAAACGTACAGGTTGTTTCTCTCAGATTTCACTAACACAGTAATGATAACCGAGTAGTCGGGTCAGGCACTAAGAAATGTGAGGGTTACAATGTTTCTGAGTGAAAAAGGTTCACCGAAGATAGTCAGAGATTTTCACTTGATACTGTAAATGTTTTCGCAGATGACTAATAGCTTCCGGTGTATGCCGGTTGCCTTGTTCATATTGAACCTTTAAACAATGTGACTTAGTGACTGTTCAACGATTTTCAGAGTGCGTAATGTTGCCTGATGACGTGATCATACATGTCTCTACCAAACTTCAATCTGCAATTATGGTGTGAATTGGTTTACTTAACTGTTGCTTTTCCCTTTTTAGCACGCCTCTATTGAGCAAAAGTTGTAGTTGACCATTGCACGTATCCGTGATGGGTTACGCGAACGCTATGTATTTCGAAGATAAGAACCGAAATATCTTTAAACAACAACCTCTACAGAGCTCGCATCCGCCTCCTGGTTACATGTGGAATAACTGTTCACACTAACATCATGTCAGGTATTAATCGGATTTCATGGTGTTCAAGGCCTCCTCTGCTGGTGTTTTCCATTTTATTGCTTGTTGTTACACCAATTGCGTATGTAGCAATTTGACTTACGTTCGCAGGCTGCACTAACCACTGACTGTAAAAACGTGCCAGAAGGGGAAAATGTGATACGCGTTACGGAACCCACTTGGTGCAAATAATGAGCGTATTTGAGAAGCAAGTGCTGAACTGCTTTCAGATGCTTCATGTGTGAACGTTTCGATTTTGCCAAACCAATTGTTGATTGTTGCTTTTCTCAATCGCAAAAGAATTTTGGCTGGTCCAACACATAACAAAGCACTAGACCGAAGTGTTGGTCCTTCTGAAACTCACTTTTTGTGCGCATCTCAGTCCGGACCGGCGTTTACACGACCATTGTCAGTATAATGCTAGCGGGCGTGGTTGAATCATCTTATCCAAATGCTCAACCCAACTTTGGTGTAAATGACATTCCTAGGCTCGATCAGTGCGACAGAATCATAATTGTGTTAGATGCTTTTTATGCAGTTGATAGTCTCGTGATCGGGAACTACTAGTTGGGTTGGATTTGCTTTCTTCATTGAACTAACCGAGCACCTTTGAAGATTTAAATGATTTTAACCTGAACACCACCTACACTCCATTATATCCGTCAAACTCACATAAGACTTCGAGCTAGCTCATTCATGAAGACAGCACCGGCCTTTGAGTTTCGCTCTTGGTACGGCCCGTTGGCAACCCTCGTCCGGACCAGAATTCACACACCGGTCGTCGTACCTGTGACCAGCGTGTTAAATACAGCGCTGGCTGCCTCGTAACAGACATGACCAAACGCACCTAATTAAACGCTCAGTCACAAACTTGTGTGAACAATGGTTAGTTTGAGTGCCGTGAATATACCCAGTTCAGTCATGAAAGAAGCACTTAGTAAACAAGCCTCTCTCCATTGTTTCATCACCAGGCTAAGTACAACACATTTATATGGGTTCGCTGGGGGTAGTAGGTTAGTAAGGTGAGGGATGGTAATCATTAATGTTCAGTTAGTCAAACTGGTGAAATCTACCTATGCAGCGCCATTAACTTAGGTAACTATACGTGACAGATCGATCCGGGCTATCGATAAAGTGCCACGGAAAATTCAGTCTTCTGACCAGGCGTTTCTTGAACACAACAGGCGGGAGGGCAAGCGGATTGCAATGGCTTCTGTGATGGCTAGTAAACGACCTTTGACCCAATTTGCTAGTTTGTTTAGCCCTTTAAAATAGTGAAAGAGCAGAATCACTCTGTTTAACTTACTTGGCAACCGCATTTACTAAAATCTATCGCGACGATCTAGTTATTGAACATGGTTTAAAAATTCGGTTTGTCAGGAAGTTGTGGAAATGTGAACTTCCAAGCTTCAATGAAACTCTTATACCTAAATCATACGATGGAATAGTGAGAAAGTCGGAGAAACTTTTAGTTAACAAAAATAGTTGCAACGAGTACTCAGACATTCGTTTACTTCAATTCATAAGCCACATTAGTAGGTCACATACCAGCTTTCACCTGAATGATTCTAAAAAGACCGAAATTTCAGCCTGGCTTCCCGTCGTTGGAAGGACAGACTTGTGAGCCTATCCGAAGTTGGGGTCTGCGGTTGTATGTGGATGTCGTTGCCTTTAGGAAAAGAAAAGAACGAAGAAAAGAGGAAAGAAAATTAACTTGGCCACTAACTCACAGCAATCTACAGTACGCGGTTCAGGCACCAAATCAAATGTCACTCGTATATCGATTTTGGACCAAGTTACCGATTTTCAGTCACACAATAAACGGTGTGGTACCAACATTACTTCAGTTTTCTTGAGTGCACAATATTTTACATATTATCATGTTTTATCACAAATATGTGGGTGTAGTATGCGATAGAGGGTATACTGGAAGTCCTACTGCCCATCTTTGACTGAGAGAGGTAACAGAGGGTCTACTGTGAAAAATCTACCAGTTAATCACATCACATCCCTATTGAATTAGTCCCACAGCTCTAAACTCTCATTCCTAACAGGGAAAAGTTTCATATAACTCTCAAATCTATATAAATGTTTTATCGCTGGTGTGATTGCCGACCGACTGTCCGGAAATACGGTGTGTACACAAAAAACGTTCTCCACATATGATCACAGTCTTGCACTGCAATAAGTCATCGGCCTGGCCCATGTGAGAGGAAAAACTGGACTCGATTTCGGCTGTTACTAAAGTCTAATGGTATTTCACACCTTTCTCCGGAATTCGTTTTTTACTCCAGGTCGTGTGTTTTATAGCTTTCTAAATTGCTTCTTGATTCACTTCGAGGATACCTGTCATTCAGATCACCGATATTACTAAGCATCCAAACAACTCACTTGGTCTATTTCAGCAAGTGTGTAGTAACTTTCTGTTTGAACAAAATCCTACCATGTATTCGAAGGTTGGAATGGGAGATAGAGGGTTCCTACTGTTTCTTTGCTTATTGTGTTATCGCTTTACCACCCACAAAATCCTCAGCTCTCCTGATATATCTATTGTAATGTCGGTTATCCGAAGATTGGACTCAGACTTAACACGGTCGGAGTTACAACAGTTTTGACGTTTCACTTTCAGGGTTATGTATATACCATGAGTTTGATTGTAAAAAAAACGCTGAAATCGCCAGTGAATTTTGTCGTTTTCACCCACCACCAATTTGTTGTATTCGGTACACCTCGACCAGACATTCTACCATATAAACGGCAAGTGTTGGAGTGCGCCAAAAAAAGCTTATTTGTGAACTATCGTGGAGTCGGTGAACTTTGTACGTTCGCACGGATGTTGAGTACACTTAAAGGGATTGTGCAGAAATGCAATCTCTTGCAGGTTCCCAGGTGACCGCGAGATTTTACAAGACAAAGTGGCATTTGCCATTCATAGGGTAGTTGTGTTTCGAACTCACTCTGGTACACATGTGCAATAGATAACATCGGCTAATAAACCAGTTTTAGTTCCGGCGAACTGTAGCCACCAACAAGGCCGCGTGTAGGCCAAAAATGTGTTTCCATGCTGCAACTTGAAATGTACTCAATTTTCGCCCACTTCTGTTACGTAATGTTGAAATTTGCACTGCTCCTAGACTTTTGTGGAGTGTGAAATTTACGGCAAATCACGACAAATTAGAACATCGCTAGTACTCTATCAGAGCTCCTGCACCCCCGCTAGTTTTCTAGCCGATCATTTCTGAAGAAACCCACTAAGTTACACTTGTTAGCGCCTCTCCCTGTTGCACCTTTTTGCCACAGCCGGTGCCTGAGAGCTTACCGCGGATCATGGGACAAGCATGCTGATCAAGGTTCCACTGACCTCACCTTAGATTCAGTCAAATTTACACCTCCGCTCGCGTACACTACACAAACTGAGTGACGTCACGGATTAAAAACACAATGATTGTCTTGTTAACACCGGTCAATAAATTCACATTCAGTTTTGTGATGCCCAATGTATAACACCTGATATTTCTTATTACTTGTCACTAACATCAAATACTTTAACATTATTCGAATTTTCTTCCGAACACTTCCCCCGCCATAGAGTACTACTGGCACTGTTTCTTAGTTTTCTGAGGAAATGCATGTTAATAGGTGATGGTCATAATTAACATATTTGGCGCCGGAGTATTTTCAGTCACCATTATTTACAGGAGATGGTTAAAATAATCAGCCATGAAATGGCGCAACTTTCCGTATTAAAAGGATTTGGAATTTTGCATCTTATACAACACAACGTCATGTACAATTCACCGCTGCAGACAATTCAATTTCACACAGATCGTCTCAAATATTCCAACCGGATAACATTACAGCTGACACACATAACTTACGTTTAACTAATAAGCGTGACCAGCTTCCGCTGATGCGAAATTTTTATGGCTGGTATTTTGAACGACAGTTAGTAGAGGATTCTGGTTTGCGCAACTTGTACACCACTGGCAACCGCCCTCGTACTTTGCATTTACGTACGCTTCACGGCTGGTCAAAGGAGAACGGCTCAACAGGGCAAACTCCTGAGGATATGGGCTGTTTTCAACCGGGGTACTCGGTAAGCACTAACGACGAGTTATAACAGTAGCAGGAACCAAATAGGATGGTTCTCCCGAAGGTACTTGGCCAAATATTTTGCGGAAATAAAAAAGCTTCGAGTAACTGCAGGTGATGGTTAATTAACTCACATATCCAACAACGAAGCTGATAGTGATCTGTTATTCTTACATTACCTCATACGGTGGTTAATTACGATAATAAAAAATATTGCACCCAGATTACTTAGTGTGTATCCACAGTCACATATACCACATTACTAAAATCAAACTAATCGTATTTTTGCAGCAGGATAGTACCAAGAACTCTCATTACTTAACGCTTACATGTTGAAATAGCTGACCTTTGATCATCCACCGCTCCAACAATGAGATTAGTCAGTGATTTACAGAGTACCTTCACGAATTCGCCAATGACAGTAAATCATTAACTGGGAGGACGAATTGAAAACGCTATCGACATGCTAGTTCAGAAAGAAAGACTGGATTATCAAAATAATGAATTGTTAGGAAGTCGAAGTGGACAGAAGATATCGAGAGGTTTGGTGATTACGACACTACGAATTGATTAACAACACAATTAATTTTCATTTCTTACGGCTTGAAGTGGTTGTTATCTTCTCTGTCAGATATTTTGAGCAAGTAATGTGCTATTGATCAACTGATCGTTCATTAACCCTCGAGACTTTCACATAAGGATCGTACATTAATATTTCAACGGAGAGTAATCATGATTGTAAGATATCCTCATCAAATTTAGTACGAATGAAGTTGAACAGTTTGGGCGTCGTGTTTAGCATGTTCTCGATAAAAAAAATTAAGAATAACACAACGTTGCGAGCAAGTTGTAATACTCTACGTTTCAACCACCTCGGGTGGCATTTCTCAGGAGTGTTATAATCGATTTCGATTACAACGGAAGATTCCAGATATCACAAGTATTTTTAAGCCAGCTTTATTTTCCCAGCATAAATGCGTCATACATAACTCCTCCTCTGTACCACTCACAAAGTACTCGACTTCTACCACGTCAACAGTCAGAAGCCTACGAAGTGTGTGCATAAGTCTTTAGGTTTGGTTAAGAGATACACGATTGCTTGAAATGTTGGTCTGAAATTTGGGTGAAACATTCAGAACCCCCATATTACCATTTTACCACTACCTCTGAGGTAAATACCGTGGTTGGATGGTAAATGTTCAAATGAGGAATAGCTCATTGGCCAGATGGTGAATCGCACTTTGTATTAGTGTTCTGCATACACTCGGCATAAAAACGTTATTCGTACGTCTGTTTTTCGTTGCTAAAGTCAGAACTAAAATGTCTAGATGAAAAAAACGAGTTATGGTCAGTTCGATAGCCCTTCGTTCATTTGAAATACTAATCATGTAGAAAGGGTTTGTATACCAAGATCGAGTTCGTTTGCAAGGTTACCAATGCCAGCCATATATGAATAGGTATAATCAAAATTTTTTAAACGGTTTTACATCATGCCGCACTTTGAGAATTTACTTAATAGTTGGCTTTGTTAGATGCCTTTGAACATTTTGCAACATCCACATTTTTAACCCTATTTTTTAGTCATTGTTTAAAATTGTAAAGTAACCAGGTGACCAACAACGGTCTTCGATATTCCTTTCTCAAGTCAATACATACACCTACATATAAGTTTAAGCAAGACGCAAAAACAGAGAGTGTTAGCTAAGGAATGACATTAGGAGCTACTAGTAGACGCCACACAATGACTGGTTAGGATGAGACGAGACGTTGACTGAGTGTTATGTCACACGGTCGGGGTCAAAGTTTTGCGCGAGGTTAGACTGGGTGTGATCGATCTGTGGCCACGGAAGTTGCAAAGACTGAATGAGACCCTTTTAAGTGTACAGGTTACGGTTGAACAGCCTGACTACAACTGGCTCCTTGGTCGCCAGAATGCGCTGGCGGATTGTTTTTGGTCGAGTGTTGGCAAATCTGTGGATAATCGGGAATGCTTTGCTGATATCAGTGAATTACAATATTTTTATCTAATCGTTTTCAAAAGTTTGTGGGTCCGCTATGCAAGGTCGTGATATTTTGTGAATTAAGCATTCCTATTGTAGGTCTTACTGGTACCGACTGTTAAGTTGGTCCCGTAATCATTGAGATCGAGATGACGTTGAGTGGCGCTAGATAAGCTTCCCAAACAAGAGTCGGCCCTGGTTTGATCGCATTTTTTCACACTAATAATACCCTTTTTTATAGACGATACAAATGTGAGGCTCCCTAATGAATATTTCTAATTAATGGACCTGAATTAGAGAATGTGGTATGTGGCGTTTACAAATCTGGCACACTTGATCTCAGCTTTCGCACTATGATAAACATTTTGCACTGATGGCTTCAAATGTATGTAACGCAGAATCGGTTTTTGGTTCCTGTTGAAAATCGCACATTTTAATACACGCCCTTATCCTGTTTGGATGTTTTAGTCAGTCGTCCTGACTGCGTTCGAATCAGAACTCATTTACCTAAAAAAACTGGCATGACTGCTTTTTGCCACCTGAATTTTTTGATTAATCATATTTATCGAAACAGTACAAACTAGATGATCGAACGAGGAGAGGAGGCACTATGTACATTTTAGAAAAAGCCACAGTGTGAAATTCTGGGCGTTGACTGCACACTGGTTAGTTAAGTAAACCGGATGCCCTCTTCATGTGTTTCAACATCTGACCTACAGGTGTGAGCCGGAAGTTTGGAATTGTCATAGGCGAGCTGTCAAACTAAACGAATTGCCCTCTACTTCCACGAGCGTTTAATCTTCGTCTGACCAATGTGTACGCGTGAGCATGAGCAATCTTGCATATATTGACACAATACGAGGGAATCACCAATTCTGCTAACCCAAATCATGTATCTTCAAACAAGACCGTCGCTACACTCAAGTTTGTCGTAGCGGACCGACCGACAGACTTGTTGAAGTGAGTGGCTTAAATCATTCGCGGTTGATGTGTGCTAGAAATTGCAGGATTGTGTTCGACTGATGAATACTTTTGGGACTCTTGGAAAATCAACTATCCGTCTAAATCTGGTAGAAAAAGTTTTCGGATAGTAGTCACAAGTAGGGTTCGTAATGAGTAGACCGGAAAGCCTATATTACGTAAACATCAATAGTTAATTTCTGTTATGGACACATTAACCTTTTGCAGTGCTCCAAGCGTACTGTTGATTTGAGTTAATCTGACGCAGCTTAAATGCTTTGTTTCTTGGTGGCTNGGATTGTGTTCGACTGATGAATACTTTTGGGACTCTTGGAAAATCAACTATCCGTCTAAATCTGGTAGAAAAAGTTTTCGGATAGTAGTCACAAGTAGGGTTCGTAATGAGTAGACCGGAAAGCCTATATTACGTAAACATCAATAGTTAATTTCTGTTATGGACACATTAACCTTTTGCAGTGCTCCAAGCGTACTGTTGATTTGAGTTAATCTGACGCAGCTTAAATGCTTTGTTTCTTGGTGGCTGCTAAGAAGCAAAACACATCCTGGCCTTCCCCATTGACCCGTGGAACACCTTCACATCATATGACAACACCTTAGAATGTTCACTCGTGAAGCAGAATGTAACTGACTAACGGAAGTTGAACTCATGTAACAATTAAACGAATATTCACACCAGTATGATGAATATCAGAAACCGTGAATTTTTACTGAGATCAACAAATGGATCACAATAGAAATGGAAAAAAACAATGTACGCTGTTGAATAGGGTGATATACGTTGAATACCATAATTAAATTCAGGGTTTCAAATTTCAAAACAACCAGAAAAACTTGCCACCATCTTGACCTATAATCAAAGGCAGCTGCACCGAATACTAGTTACATCGACGAAATATTTTTTCAATAAATTTACTACTGAGCTGAAATAACTGTAGCAGAAATAATTTAATAAAATTGGTAAGATCAAAGAAAATGACTATTTTTAGTCATTTATGGGTGGCTAGTCTGCCATAAATCGTCTTTTTGACAATGATGAATACAAGAGAATAATGTTTTATTCGACTGATGCAGCCCAGGGACAACGTTGCCGCGTATTTGGAAGAAAGGATAGTCTATCGGTAGGTTGGTGTAACCGGCTACAACAGTTTGTGCTTCAGCTGGCGCTAACTGAAATCATACATTTTGGCAAGTTGTTATTGCCGAGCAATTGTGCTATCCCCAATGTTATTGTTCGCACTGTGATGATTGATTTACCATGTTAGGCGCAGGGTTGAATTCATAGTTTCCTGTAATCTTTTGAAAATTGTTTTTGCAAAATGTAGGGCTCTGCAATAAAATGTTTAGTCAGCTACTTAGTTGATAATCCAAGCTTAAGTTAACAGTCAGCGGAAACCACAATATCTAATAGAGGTAGCATTCGTGAACTATTACCCTAATTTCCGTCTTCCAAAAAAACATTACGCTCTCGACCGCTTTGAAAATAAGTGCAGTAGCTTTCTCTCCCGAAACTCGCATCCTGCTTCTGTTAAAAGTAAAGATATGAGTCATCAAACAGTGTATACTTATGACATACAATCGGATTTGTCGCACTAGTATTGTGTTCATTGTGGTGGACAACTTGGATTCGGAGTACCATCGGTGAAATAGTTCCTTATGTTTACTAAATCACCTCTGTTGTTCGACAGGAAACACAATTGGGTTATGCCGTTACTCTTTGGAAAACAAGAATTATTCTGACCTAATTTCAAGAGAAACGATTCGACTCATCCACAGACATAACGTAGCTTAACGAAGTTCACTCAGAAAAATAATAAGGACGTCCACACAACGAATTTCTTTCAACTAACTATGTCATTCAAGTTAATCTTTCAATTGGATGATGTTTAATCAGTAGCTCTCTGATTTCGTCGAGCCTTATTGAAAAGGTCGGCAGATACGGTAACATGAGAATACCCAGTTTAGACATTAGAAGAACGCTCGGTAGAGAGGCTTGTTTTCGGTAGTGATATGGTCGCTGAGCTTGGCATTTTAGCTAGTAGTTAAAATATGAATTGTCTTTCCTCCCTCAGAGTGATATTCCAGCATACTTTTGTGTCTGTTTTGACCATACATCGGATGAGAGTAATTTTCTGTCTTTATGGTTCAAAAGTACAAACCTTCGCATATTGTCCGATTCACGTTAACTTATGGTGTAATTTCTCTTGCATTATTCTATCTGAGCGACCGGACTAGAAGACGTCCAGGAACGCGATATCTTCGGGTGACTCAGGTTCCATGGTAAAATGGATATTCCTATGAGCTTAGCTGAGCCAACCCAGCATTTTCATGGGGCTTACTGATTCATCTGTTACACAAATAATATCATTTACATATCGCTTGTGAAAAGTGAACGAGCTAATCAGGGTTGCTAGCGCACCACTTTCAAGAGTTGCCATAAAAACCTTCCAGCTAGTAATTGCCCTAATGGTGATCTTACTGTTACCCCTCGATTTTGTCGATATAGTCCACCGGAAACTCGGAACCGATCATTACAGATGCGACGGTATAACAACCGTTTTCAATTTTCTTATTAGTGATTCCACATTTATGGAGTTGTTCTCAAGATGATTACTCATAAACTCAAAAGGTTCCCTGAGCGGGATACTAGTGAACGTTACAGCAATTGGACTGATAGCTCTCTCCTCACAGGCTCTAACACAACAGCTCGTCAGTTTGCAGTTGCATGATGTGGAGAATTACTCAAGTTCAAGATCGGTTGTGAACCCTAAGCAAACTGCAAAATCTAGGGATAACGGTACCCACTTGTCTGACTCCCGAAGACTTACCTGGATCGATAAGTCCTGTTTGTTTCGATCACAGCAAATTTTTATCCCTCGTTTTGTTTATCCCTACAAATTTGCATGTAACTTCCAATAACCAGTTCAATTCACTCAAGTAGTCAACCTTGTCGATAGTGACAACTCCTGCGACTTTAACAGACTTGATGATTGTGAACTCGTTTTGCCTTGTCAGTAAGTTCCCAACTATTGGTTTCCGAGTAATGTTGATAGCGAGATTGAACCAACCTTTATTTAAACATCTCTACGTTCAAATATGGTGATAGCTAAAAATCAGTCAACTGGTCATAGAAATTTTCAAACTCAATCTCTGAATCTAGTTGTTTAAACCTACACAAAAGATAGCACAATTCTTGGCAACAATGCTTGTACTTCAACAGTCGAGGTTTCTCAAAAATTCTGCATTCTGTTTAACTGGATTTATTTTATCCCGTAGTTTCGTTTCCCTCTTATCTCGCATTTTGGTCACGATTTGTTAAACATATGTTTCAAATTTGATGGCCTCCGAAATAATTGCTATGCTGGCCAATGTGTCCTTCTGGATAAGAGTATGACACTGCAACAAAGTGCCCTTAATAGGTTTACAGTGACGTACAAATATCCGATAATAGTTATGGTCGTCTTGGTCATAGAAAAGCACGTAGCATTCATTTATTCATTCATTTATTCTCTGTGCATTTTAATAGTGGTGTATATTTCGTTTCGTTTCTACTAGAGCTCACCAGTATTTAGTGCATTATCCAGTTTAAGTCTGCTTCTCGATTCACGACGCATATGGATTGCATGCCTCCGAATAATTAGCTTTGAAGTCTAAAAGTCAACTTGTCTCGAGTATCCCTAGAAGCGTAGGCATTTCGAATAGTTCGAACATTTTATAAATTCGGATGATTCAAATCATTTGCGAGCATCTATTGAAGTGATTCCTTTCTGTGCGTCTAACAAGACCCCTTTGTGTGTGTGTGAGTGCTTGTGTGGAGGACAATACTGATGTGAATTTATTTACGGCTGATGTAAACGAGTGCTACAATGTTGGACTAGTCAGTATCAGGCGGAAACCGGTATTCGACACTCTAGCCAGTCAGTCAGGCAAGCTAAACTTCAATATCTTTAGTCACCATATTGTTGTCCCTATGTACTTCAGGTGCGTCTGTAAGTCAGCTTGGCCTCCACACGACTGTTATTGGCTGTCATACCAGCGCCACTGTGTGGTTGTATGTTTCATTCGTTGTTGGTGTTGCGGTGTGCCTTTTTGGTAGGCATGACCAAAATGGTGGAGAATAGAGAACTGGGAATATTTGAGGGTGTGGGTGGTTGTACACCCATGCGTGTGTGTGCACGTGTTTGAATACCGTACTGAACGTGTGCCACATGTCCGTACACACTGTGGCAGGATTACTCCATTGGCCATTTATCAGCCTTGTCCAAGATATTTTGTGTACGCTTATATGTGCGTTTGCCTGTATATGTATCTGTGTGGTGGGTGGGTGGGAGCACATGGTGGTAACTGAGTTAGTTTAACAAAATGACCGGACAGCAAAGTTTCGTCGAATTAATTTGCACCCTCGCTACCGCAATCCTAGTTACCCTGATCGACCAATCCTTGCCTGGGCTAACTGTGCAGGCGTGTCTACTGAGGTGCGTGCATTCATTGATCCGAAGCCCGGCTACCATGCCCGACGTGTGTTGCAAATACCGCCCAAATTAACCAATGTATTCTTTACACGTGGATTTGCTCGCACCCGAAACAGCTCACTGCATTATTTTTGTGCGTTTACCTTCGACTGCAACTCCATATGTTTACTGTAAACATGTGATTACAATCGGTACTCAATCAGGCCCCTACCCACAGATGGGCAAACAAAGCAAATGGAACCATCAGCCATAGTATTCGAACGCTGAGATGGAACATAAAGCCTACCTACCAGTTCCGAATCGGCTCACCATGCCCATCTACTCCAACAATCTCTCCTACTGTTACTACGCTGTGTTTCTCTTCGGTAAGTACCATCTGCTTCCAAACACTTGATTAATTATGTGATCAATATGAATTGAAATACGCTGAGATTTGGACTGAGTATGAGGTTACCAAATGCATGTAACAAAACGTACAACGTTCTCCTAGTGCTATGTTCAGTATTCTAGGTACAGGTGCTGAAGTTGTTGATCGCGATTCTCACCTATACACCCTTATCCAACTAATTTTCCTACCAAGATGACGCAGGTGTACGAGGACAGGTGAACAGTTGATAAATTAACGAAAACAGGCAGTCTCACATCTACAGTGCGTAAATGAGAACCTGTATAATATATTCACAATTTAAAGTTAGTTACTGTGTAATACAAGCACACTTACGTTATGTACTTTACCAATGTCTTCCATTATACGTTCGCTGGCAAAACTGTCGGTTTTCTTAATCAACAGATTATTCAGAAGTGCTGCCTACCTTGACAGTTCTGCCCTTACCAGCAATCACAGATAGGTGTTACGTTTTATCTGATCACCGATACAATGTGCCGCTGTTAATTAGTATGATAATTGCGTTTGTAAAGAAGGGGATAAGTTAAACTACATGCAACTGTAGTGATGATTTTACAAGAGCTCCGAAACCAAATATTTTTGGCTGAGTGATTCGCAATTATTTAAATTTAACGTATTTGTGATGAACAGTTCTTCTGAAGCAATCAGCAGATGTGATTCTGGTGGCTGTTCCGTCTAACAAATAGACCTGTAACTTGGTTTACTCTCGTTCGTTCTAAACGTTCTCATATGTCATACCATAAGCCTGTATTCTTAAAACATGTTGAGCTCATTCATTTAAGCCTCATAAGCACCGATTGGTCACCCTTTTATTAGACCGAATTAACCAAATAACCTAGCACAAAGATATGTTCGTGCTCAAAAATCAAAGCGGAATATATGTCTGGTACAGACGTCTCAGACTAGTATTGTCTGGCCAACAGTATCAAACACATTCAAAATCGATTAATTCAGATCACCTCTCAATCGGTTTACCCGGCCTAACTATCCCAGCTAGTCACTTCTGACATCAAAACGTCTGGAAAAGTAGGTGACCACCTTCGGAATAACCGTCTTAGCGCAAACTCATTCGGGTATTTTGGGCACTTTATTCGTGGATGCTGTACTGATAAGTCACATGATGACGGTTGACTTGCCTCCCGATGTAATAATCAATACTATGAACAACTTTTGCATTGTATGTTTACAGTATTGCGTGAGTATCGCATCCAGTTATATTCGGCTATAGCAGTGGGCCTCATCATTTGGAATTCCGGTAGTTCTAGAGATTTTGGAGGAGAGGCTTGGTTGGTATAAATTGGACTTCCCTACTTGGTTGGGCCATGTGACTGTTAGTTATGACCTCAGATTTATTTGTGTCGAAGAGCCTCGATGGTGCGTAATACTTCACCGTCCTGACTTGAATTACGGGTTGTAGAACAAGGATGTTGGCCATTTCATCATGCATTTTGAATACAGCACAACCGGATTTTGGTGTGAGAAATCAGCGGTGTTACCCAATCTCATGTCCTACAAACTCGAATCGTTATCATTGTGTTCAGAAATTCCCATTCAGCATGAAGTAACAGGTTTCATTCAAGTTACTCATGAGATGTAGAATGGAAGAATGATTTGGACGGTGCTTTGCGGAGGGATTCTGTGCAAGTCTGTCAGAATACGAGGAAGGACATCACTGATGGGTAGGTCTTAGTTTCTGACAATGAAACACCAGCCAAACCTAAAAGCGTCCGGCTAGATTTCGAGAGTTAGAAGCTGACGATATTGTCAGATGGAATGATCAAACGATCCTAGAAGTCTAAGTTATTTGTCTCAGAGTATTATATCGCCCTGGCATGACAATAATCTATGCTATTCTAAAGTGATCTACCAAACCCAAATATCATTTTTGGTAAAAACCATCGTTTTCCTCACGAAGAAAACAACAGTCCCACGGGTGTGCTCAAGTGCGTTAGAAGCAAACAACATGAATTTTTGTTGCTAAGATCTTTCTTTGCCATGGGCAAAATACTGAGGAAATAGAGCAAACTAGTAACATGTCAGTTATTCTCAAAGTCAATGAAATTATGAATTTAACCATAAAAACATGAATAGCTTTCCATTTTTATGAGGAATGGTGAAATAAACACGGCCCAAAAGTTGTATTTATGAGCAACTGGCGTGACGGTTTTTTGCATCAACAAACGCATAGTTCTTTCGCTCGGCAGTTCCGGGATAAAACCATTCCACAAAAAGGCCAACAGCAGTTTACTCATCTATCACGTAATTTTCTGCACCCTGCTAAATTTATTTATGTGGAGCACTCTGACTCACTCACAACTGTTGACACGTTATCGTTCGATTGTTCTACATCCTGAAACCTTCATCTATAACCGCTTACTGTATGCCGAGAAATCGTTTTTGGTGTTGTGTACAAAAACGAAGAGTTGCTTCCAGTCCTATTTTACTCATATACGTAAATGCTACACATTACTGGTCTGTTATATTGTGTCAACGGTTTATCGATAAACGAGTCGTTTAACACCACAAAACAGAGCACACGCAAACGATGATCATCGTCTGGTGTACAGTACTGAATCGTCTTTTCACAAATTTCCATTGAAAGCTTACCGACTGATTAGCAAGTAGTCAACAATTACAGTAGTGCAACATTTTTCTGGTTCAAACCTGTTCTATACGATGAGGGACAGTGTACAACATTGAGTAAAATCTCTTACTCTCACGTATCATAATAACAACTAAGTGATATTGCCGTCAGCTTTCCCTAGGCGCACGTAAGTTGTGAGCTGACTGCGTTTCCCTGAATGTCTTTTGTCTCCGTTTTTCATCTTTTAATGTCAAAATTGTGGTTGTTCAACCAAGATATGTCGTCCACGCAAAACACCACACTCCGCATCTATGTTCGTTTTGTTGGAGTAATTAGTGAGCGATATGCTTTTGTTTTCCACCGTTCTACAGTTGATAAATTTCCAACTCACTGAAAGCAGTGAGTCCTCACAGCTTAAGACTTAAACTAAAGTTACACGGATCCACAGGCCTGCGTGCAAGTAGGTAGTGTGAAGGACCATTGCAAAAGATCGAGTCAACAAATCAACATGAACTTCATTGGTCACTCCGAGGATATCGATCGTCCGTTCTGGTATACACTCGCGATTCTCACCGAATAACAGGGGAAACCACAGCGAGGATAACTTTTTGTGGAGCTTCCCACATTCCACCCCTTGTTCTGAAAGACACAGCCATTGGGGTAAACTGATACCTTCAGTTTTAACTTCAGCGTAATATACTTCTTCAGTCAGCGGCTACAAATTTTGAAAGTGCCAACACTCAAATTTCACTTATACAAGATGCTGGCTTTTATTGGCTCCGATTTGTCTGTGAGCCAAATCGACTTCTGGCGAAAGTTACTAAGCCAGGATATTGTCACAGAACGTTACCGCGGTAAACTCGCCACATGCCGACGCTGTGGCTGATTAGTAAAGCCCTGCAAATTGCAAGTCAGCCGATGGCTTGTACAGAACACGGGCTAGTCAGAGAGGAATACACGGAAAAAGATGGAACATCAGAAACGTCTCATCCGTAAACACGGAGTAAGTTTTTTCATTATCTCAGTATCTTATAAGTATACTAATTAAGAGCCGTTTAGCATAACGTAAATGGAACCGTAGTATACGAAGAACTAAGGAGATCTTCAGTCCTAAGTGCCGATTGTTGTCACGGATGATATGTAGCCAGTTATCAAAAAACCAGCAAACTGCGTATATTGGTGTCGGTGTAGAAATTCATTAATTGACACAACTGCAAGCGTAGTATCACGTAGCGCGGGCTTCAGTATATAAAAAATGTCATCGAGAACTTTGACTATAAACGGCGAACTCGAAACACGCTTCTTATTAGGGGGAGGTAAAAGTTTGATGAAAGCGCCGCCCAAGGGTTGATCATTTATTTACCTAGGTATTTCGGATCTCTCGAAGTTACTGATCTTATCTGCTATACCGTCACATTCCAGTAAGACGGAAATCGCCAGTAGAGCACAGATCACTGATCTTGAGCTGCTGTTAGCAACCTACTTCACACATCTTTGCTTTTAAGATTCCAGAGCACGTCAATGCAGACACGACGGAATATTCTCTGTGCTTTTTCAGCGCATTTTCAACGCATTCACCATTTTTATTACTCATGAAATTTTTTCACATGAATGATGCTTATGGTTTTCTCTTCTCCAGTTAGCACTTACTAACAAAAAATTATACTTAGGGTGAATACCCTTACTTTTCAGCACCGACTTTTCAGCACCACAGAGGGGTGATGAGACATCGTTATAAAATTGTAAATGTGTGAGTGCTTATGTGTTCTATATCAGGTCCATTTGTTAAACACCACAGACGCTAATCTCATTTTACTTCGTTTGAACAGGTAGTTGTAGGTTTACACTGAATACTTTTCTTTTCTGCATGCACAATAAAAGAAACCTTCTTAGTTTTTTCAGCTAGACTGGAAGAGTTCGAAAACAGCCGGAAATCATATTAACCCAAATTGGCCATCTTTTAACTGTACACCCTAACTCACCTGGTGCTTTCAAATTGTAGTACCGACATTACGGGTAAGCATATTTCCAAGACTAACTACTGTTTGACCCGGAACAAATCTGAAAAGCATTAGTTTAAGAGGCACCCTTTTAAGGTTTAGCAGTTAATAACCGACAATTCTGGTGAGTTTATTTGCTTGACAGAATGATTTCACCACACGATCATCCGGTTTGGTCATAGGCAGGGTAGGGTTTTCCGTCTTGAAAACTGAATCAACTAGCTGGTACACACATACTGTGCGTTCCCTGGAGTTCTTTGACGAAGTTCAGCTGAAACATAACGACAGATATTATGGGGGTTGCTCATCCAGCGTTTACTGAGAGATAAATGTGCATGGTACGGAATAAAAAAGGTCTTTTAATTTTGTTAAACTTCACCAAAATCAACTCCGAAATCCTTCAAAAATGAAAGTTTTTAAAAACTAGTCACATACTGTATAAAAATGTTAGACTACAACCGATTCCACGTGGCGAGTGACTGGAACCAGCCAGTGAAAGAAGCGCGAAATAAGCAGGTAGAATTGTTTTGAAGTCTGTTGATAATTTCAAACTGTAATATTTAGAGTTCGAGCTGCCACGTCTCTTTAAAGTGATTCTGGCGCTTCAGGTTAAAGTGCATAGGTTGTGCGCGGAAGAGATTAATAAACTGATGAAACGGAACGGAATATAATGTTCCGGAGACTGCTTTCAGTGACATTGCTCCAAGGATGGTAGAAGTCGATGACAACAACATTCTGTACTGCTCAGTAATTTCCTTGTGAATCCGAGAAAACACCTCTGAAGATCCCGGTAAGTCATTGGTGGAACTCGTTATGAGCCAACGTTTCCGATAATTTATCACCAGTTCGATGAATTTAACACACCATATAGCATTTAACTGAACCATTTACGAGGTTCAGAAATCTTGAACTCCTATAGGTTACACAATTGTTCACCTGCTTAGAGAGTACTTGAGTAGTTAGCTGCTATGAAGCTACCATGCTGATAGATGTGACACGAGGATGGACAAAATAAAATATACTTATTGGTTTGTATGAAAAGGCTGCTTAAAAGTTGTGAATTAGATTAATTCAAAAGTAAGGATTAATAGTTGAATCGGCAGAGCGAATAAAGTCGTATTGTGGTGGATTGTCAGGTCGGAGGTGCGAGTTTTCCGCTTGCCATCCCTCGTCTGTTTGTCCGATTTCGTTGCGCGATGGCTCATCCGGCTGCTCGTGCTGTCCACCATCCACCCAATGTTGGCCTGACCGTATTCCAACAACGTGTCGAGATGTTCCTCTAAATGTTGGAAAAACCACGCCTCCGATCTGGCCGTCTGTCGTATTTTGCCTGCCCTGCCTCGCCCGTTGGTCCGATCTAGTCGAGCGATGACTCATTCGGTCGCGCACGTTGTCCTTGATCCGATCGCGGCAGGTTTTTGAACTTACCTCCTCCCGCGTTGAGGTATTCGGCCGAGCGTTCGAAAACTCGCACCTCCGACCTGACAATCCACCACAGTATGGCCATTTGCAAGCCATGCGACAAAAAATATACTTGTAAATAAATGCTCGGTGAATGTAGCAAGGCATTAGAAGACTTCACAAATATAAACAGTAGTAGAACTTGAGCTCTTTGCTCTGTCACCTGTTTCAAGAACCAACAATCGGCCGTGGTAGATTAAGCCTGCGCTTCGAGGAGCAGATGGTAAAGATTGTGTTATCCCGGGCAACCATTTCTCTTGTATTATTCCATCTAACTATCGGTTCAAAAATTTACAAATTTCAAACAATAAATACATCCATCTTTGCCACTTCACTCAACGGTGTGCGAATAGTGGCCCCCAAGCAATGATAAGGACATTTTGCATTTACTCTACACGTGTAGATTATGGCGACCGTAATACTTCTGACCAATGCATTACTCAACCAAATAAGATAATGTGAACACGTTTGATTTATCATCTTCCTAATGTATACCGGCCAGAGAGTAACACCCGTAATATTAGTAGGATTCTGAGATGAGAATCGCACTTTTGTTTCTGTGGAATAACATGCCGAGATTGGAAGAGAACATGATAACATAAACAGAGTTGTTTAATATCATAACCCAGTTTACACAAAACATGCGTAATTTGAGGTAAATAGCTAAAAAGAGGCGACTATGTTCTTGCCTAAGTGGCATGCAAGTAGCTATCTGATTGTGAACAACGGGACGACAGACGCCAGCGAGATCAAACTGGCACCACAGAAAGTCAATGTAGATAACCTCATCACATCAACATGAAATATATTGCCAGACGGATTATATCAATGTTTTCTCAGAATCACCGCTAATATAGTAACATTTCTACGAACGAACGGAAGATACCTAAGCAATAGGAATATGTCGGGGTGGCTCTGAAATTCTCCGAAGTTAGATCTATGTTTCGTAGTAAACTAAAAACCACCCTGATTGGTTTTCAAGTAACTTCTCACCTGCCATGAATGAACGTGCTCCTAGATAAAACCCAAATACGGCTGTCTACATTTCTGTATTGGAGGGTTCTGAGGACTTGTGGCTTGATAACCAGGCTGAAATGCCAGGTTAGAATAGCATCAATCCTGGATAACATTTTTCTGAAGTACACCGAAATATCTGCTACGTTTTGAGGGGAAATGCGCAGACCTACTCCTTGTTGGTAATCACTTTCATTCGCCCTTGCTTATGGCGCTTACTGGCAAAATATATTCCCAGAACGGAACATTTCCAGTGAACTGGATCAACAGTGCTCTAAGGCACACGTGTAGGGAGCACTGTTGTACGTAAAAAATATGTTAGTAAAAGTGGATGGAAATTTTTGCAAACTGCATTTTTGTTGCGGCTTTATGTTGCTAGTTCGATAGACTGACGCTATAAAGCAGTAGTTTTGCAGATTTCTGGGAGTCTTTATCCATACCGCCGGCTCAACGTACAACCACTGACATCAATTAGTTTGTTCTTTTTCACTGCATACGCAGGTAAATTGTTGAAGTGGTTTACCTCTTCGTTCACGTTGACTATATAAACTTTGCGACCAATTAAAAATGGTGCATGATTTCAGCTGTCCAAATCTCAAAAATCCACTTACTAAGGAAAATAGAGTAACTTGATTAAGAAAGACAACATATGTAAAAAAACACCGAGCCTTGATCGCGGAATTATCTAATGGCGAAGGTGAGAATGAGTTCGTTACCACCATCATTTAATTCAACATCTAAACAGAAGAATATGCACAGGAAGTTCCGGTTGGTTTTTTGTCTAGCAATGTCTAGCAAAAAGGTGGTGGGACAATGGTCTGCATAATGGTTCCGAATTCCAGAAAGCTGATATACAATGGTTTGCTGTGGGATAGGATACATACGGCTGGTGCGTTCTGCCACAAAGAATCTCCGAGTTCAGTATTTACTCTCTGAAGTGTGTTAGCTTAATCAGTTACATAATCATGGAAGCTGAAAACGAAGTTGTAACTTGGATTACGTCACAAAATAGTAACAGAAAGTACAGAAGCTTGCCAATGTGTTTTCGAACAGACTGACTAGGAAATTTGCTGGAGAACTGTTTGTGCACAAATTGAATTTTCGACTGCATAAAATACGCCA
>QNGE01002217.1:0-19339 GCA_008508345.1 Paragonimus westermani
GCCATGCGATCTGGTACCGGTTTGGAAATAATGGATTCGCCACTTCCTGTGTCCACACGAAAGTCATACTTACAACCCGATTTGAACTTGAGGCATCTGTGAATAAATCGTTCAGTCTTTGATTCCATTTGCAATGAATAAATAGTAAATGACGGCTCTATAGCATTTGTCACCCTAGCTTGACTCAGGTGACACTTCTGACTTCTACATACCTCCTCAATAAGCCCAGATTTACCGCGTCAATGGCATATAGCATTACGAAATCGGCAAGATGATCGTAAGTGCAACTCGCCACACGAGAAACACTCGCTAAATTTCTTTTAACCGTGATTGGTGATGGGTGCATGAGAAGGCCTGTTCACAGGTTGACTTCGGGTGGCAATATGCGTTTTGGTCTTCTGAAATTATGTCACGTTCGAATCAGCTGACTGCACCCTTCTACTCTCAGAATTCTCGGGCTTTTTGGGAAGTCATATCGTGTTTGACAAGTGATCTGCGCTGATGATCAGTGTCATTGACGCCAGCAATCGATCTATCTAGTAGATGCCCCTCCAGCTCGTAACCGAAGTTGCAAAAAGCAGCTTGTTTCTGCAGTTGTAGAATGAACTCACGGGAACTCGTGCTTGTTGAACGCACTAATGAATTGAACTTCGCCCGTTCTGTGACCTGAAAATCGACTGGAATCACGTGCTTTAACAACAGTTTCTTCAGTTCGTCGAACGGCGACAACACTGTGGCATTCGGATAAGCTAGATTCTTCAGTGACAAGTAAAATTCACGACAACCAGCGGTAACGGAGAAAACTGATTGATTTTCATTTTTTACATTGTGCCGAATGATGCGCTACGGTTCAAACCTCTCGACACTCTCTTTGAGTTTGCACGCAACAGCACGAAGATTTAATTGCTCAATTAAAGGCGGTTCCATTCCGCGACGCCACTTTGTGATACACAGAATTAGGAACGTCGAAAGGCCCTAGGAACAGTACTTGAATTAAAACCTCCCACGCAAGTAATGAGAAGAAGACCTGGTACTGGTAACGGTAAGCAGTTGTTATTCATGAGTTCAGACACCCAATTTGTGGAGGTACGACTGTATTAAGGAAATCACAGCCTGTCATTGGCTGATCGTATTAGCACATGCAAANCGTTCCATATACACCTGAGGTAGAAACATCCATACGATACTGTCATTCTCAATGGTTTCCAGGTACAACGTTTCCTCGACCTGTATCTACCCGGAATCTTGTGAGAAAAAGAGAACCAGCATGAATATCGTATGCACAAAAGGCTGAAAGTGTTTCATACATGTTTCACTGTCATATATATTAGTATTCGTGTCGAAGTACAATACCGACTCGCACGGTCGTATATTTCCACCTCGACGATACCTTTAAAACGCCGTAAAATTGAGCACCCTTGGGTTGTGGGATAACTTACTCTCCCTCGCAAATTACAATGGACGCATTTGTAAGACCTAAAATGTGGGCAAGTGCCAGCAATGTTTCTTCGCGGAGATGGCGGAAATTCTTTTCATCACGAAAGAAGTAATTTTGGAATGTATTCAATGTATTCCAGTTTTCCGTTCAAAACTGCTTATTCACAGTCGATGAGCTGTAAGTATTTTACTATTACTTCCGAATCTAACTTCCCGAATTACACAGTGAAACCAGGGATTCCCGCCAAAATGACAGTTGTCTTTCTGCAGTGACCTCATAGATCAAACCTTGCAGTAGCCATGGTTACCTGAAACTCGTCCAACGTGCATGCGCGAAGAGTGTGCATTTGTGTTCCTTCAACAGATTAAGGGTTGAAATGTGCCGATTGTCTGCCTCCTCCCCCCTCTAGATGTGAAGCTGACCCAAGCGTCAGTTTCTACTATAAGTCACAACCTAGATTGCCCACAATGCATCAGAAATAGGCGACCATCGCTACTTCGACAGCTGACGACATCCCCTGTGTGTGGTCACGCTTCTTCAAGAAGATGGGTCTTTGCGCTCTGATCCTGAGTTCACCCTAATAAAATCAGAGTCCTGGTAATGTACGCTCTTGAGGGCGTCTAAGTCCAATGAAAGTGAACCAAGACTGGAGAACCTCAAGGATTTGAGTTTCTGAAGTAGCTAACTTACTAGGTTAGATGTGCCGACCCTTACGATCTCTGAACGTGCGGCATCTCGATGCGCTTCATTGGGATGATGTGTATGGACAAAATCGGTAGGGCGTGTCAACTCTTCTAATGGTTTCGCCGTTTTGGAATAATCACTTGCATAATGTAAAGCAACAGCTGAGCCAAAATTTAGTAAATGAGCTTTCCAGCAATCTTGTGACTATTCCATATGCAGATTCAGTTAGGGTCCACTTATAAATCGTTAACAGATGACTCAAGTTCACACCGAGTCACGCGAACTCTAATGATCAAATCAATATCTGTCCCATTATCCACTGGCGAAGAAGGTCATCTGTCTTTGGAACGATTGTTCAGAAGACCCGTAAAACTGGATTTAATACAACACCGGACAATGGGAGAGTTCTCTGGTGTGCTAAGTGTAATTTACTTCTAATACTATCAGGCATAGTTCTGTATCGAATGGTTCCCACGAACCTACCCCATTAATAAGTGAGCAAGGGAAGTGCTCAAGTGAAGTAAAAATATCATCTCAACATTGGGGAATATGTCTCCCAGTGGCACTGATACTCAACCACAGTGTTTAACGCGTAGTCAGACAACATTGCTCATGCGCACGGTGTGAAAGAGAAGTAGATAAGTTTGAACGAAACTAAACAGCCACGCCTATCTTGCACCCTACTAAGAAGTCAGTATGGGACGCAGAAATTCGATTAATTTTCATCGTTTTCTGGCAACAGCCAGGATTCAGTAAGTGCAATAACGAGAGGATTAATCCTGATAACTTCTTCATTAGACTGAGGCAGCTGGCGCAAACACGGCTTGGGGCTACCTTCTCACGGAATGTTGATTTTGTCAAGGCCTGCTACGGTGTTTCAAGATTGTTGAGCTTTGATTGATGTTGGAAGGTGACCCACGTTTTGCTCTCTCCCCTAAATAAACTGCAGTATCCATCTTTGTTCTTACACATTCCACTTTTACCGTTTCCCTAAACCCCTATTTAATCCGAGCCCTGCAAACTTCCCCATGCTGAAGATAGACATTTTTCTTCTGTAGTTTTTCGTGAAAGACTTATAATTCCCGTTGTTTCATGATGCATGAACAGTCGTTTTGCTTTGACCCAACCACCGACCATTTGTTCGAGTGAGCCCAACCCGTTTTATCGTCCACCATTGTTGAGCGGTGCCTGGTTGTCAATTTGTTGTGCGGGCACTTTCTTTCTTTGATTTCTGAGGGTTTTCACACTTGAGTTAAGAGACTCAGTTTTATTGTACATTGCTTCAATTAGTACGTATTGAATCCAGTTATTACGAGCGCCTTCTCGCCAACCGTTCCGAGGATAGATTATCTCTGTCGTTGAATATTAAGAGACATTTACTGGATCAATAAATTACGCGCAACCTGGTGTCAATTTGGATCGTTAGCAAACGATTCAATATGGGGTGATCTAAACACGGAAATATGAATAGATGGAAGAAATTACAGAAGCTATCCATATGAACTTGATCAATGAGGGAGGCAGACGACAGATATCATAACAACCTCGTGTTCTCTGTGCTAGAAATGTGTTTTCGAGTCCACTACTCAACGTCTGCTTGCGTGTACCGGGAGGATACGCAGGCATACAGGGATGCATACAGAATGATCAACCTTCATCATGCCTATAGAAGCGTCCCCGTAGATCCTCTGCAAGCAGGTCAGTGCAACTTGCCTGGTTTCTGCAAGTTCCACCTGTGTTACATAAATCACCTTCTCGTTTCATACCAACTGTCTGTATTTTCCTCACTATCCTAATAGCACATCAAGACGGTAGACCGTTTTTGAGTCTTTTTAGCGTCATACATAAGACACTCAACGATCTCACCAGTAAATCAATTTCTGCCTCGCAGCTTTTAACTTTGAGAACGAGAAAAATGTGAAAAACTCACATTACATATTTGAAGCCCAATTGCCGCTGGCTAACTTTTGTTCCGTCACAGCACATGGCGAGTAATTCTTGGGCGCTCGTTCAAAATGGCTGGCCATTGGTAAATCGGGATTTGGAGGCTTAGTTGGTAAAAAGTTGCGCACGGTGGGTTTCCGTTCCAAAAACCTTTGTTTGGCCATAGTAAGTGGTTTTACTGGAGTGGTAAACTGTCGTATTTCCAACAAAAACTGAGATATTCCGCTTTTAGTTAGAACCTGAGAACTAGTATAACCGGCCGAAATGTGTTCGAGTTCAGTTTGCATTTTGGCGCTCACCTAGTTAGCATGGACTATTATGTGTTCGATTTTACTGATGAGTGCAACATCCACTCCGATTTTACTGAAGTGATGTATTGTCGTATTTTCAAAAGCTACTGAAACGTTCCAATTTTTAGATTTGGACTGTCAGGCAGATGTGAGAAGACTCTAAAGATTGGATACAGAACGTGAAGAACAGCGGTTACAGAGCGAAATGAAGACAAACGATTACCAGACGGATGAATAATCTCCCATTTCGTACAATTCATAAATCATCAAATTTTAACCACGTAAGACGGTTTTGTTTCAAAAGTATGGACAATATACCAGTTACGTTGCGTGAAGGCGTGATTTCTTTAAGATGAAGCATGAAAACAAAACGAGTTAGTTAATGAGGGTAACTGAGAGCGAAGCCGACAAGTGTTCGCAACGAAATAAAGCGTACAAAATTTTTTCGTTCGACTGTTTTTTGAGTGACTTCCAGATGTACAGTCAAGACACTCGAAAGAGGCCTTGCTACCAGGGCACTTTCTTGCATGCAACTTGTTGAAAACATAGTAATGCTAAAGCAGTGACCCGAAATAAAAAGAGTTCAAAAGCGGATACGCTTAGGGGATGTTCAGAAAAGTGGCACTAGTGCGTAAACTCGGGCTACAAGCATTTGGGAAGATTTTCTCCCGCGTCTCAAGCCTCCTCCGGAGTACTGGAACAACTATATGGCAGCAAAAATAGGAGAGCGGTGTGTTTCCTCTCTACAAACTCACGCGGTGATTAAACGGGCATTTCTGAGTTGTCCGAGCTCTTTCATGGAGTAACCGTCTCAGCTACTACAATGTTATCGTCCGAGAATTCGACTAACACGTATAAAGCAATTAAGGTGAGAAACGTGAAGGAGCCTCTGGCAAAACTTTATGTAAACCGCCAAGGAAGGTTGCTAACGGAAACTCTCGTCGACCTTGAAAATTTAAACGAGCTTTGAAAGTGTCAAGTAACATTCCCGACGGCAAAAACGGAAACATTGTTAAATCAGAAGATGGAGCTAACAATAGTGAAGGTGATGTATGTATGGTAAATATCAAAGCGCAAAACTGCTGCATCTATGCCGGTGCATTAACGTTGATTCCAATGTCACGAAGAGCGTTTATATTCTAATGTTAACATTTGTGTACGGCAGTATTGGTGAGGTGATAGCAAATTCCAAGGGAATTTAGGAATTTGGGGATGGCGTAGGTGTGTGATCTTCCACGAAGACGTTGAGCAACGCGTAGCGATGAACCAATGATTCCAAATATTCAAACCAAGATTGGATCATAATGCCACGGTACTATTGAACAAATTATCATAGTGAATATTTAAACAACCTCAACAGCTTCGATCGACAGATCGTTTCCGGGGCCTGGGTTACAATTTGCTGCTGAGCAGGCAAAGTATGAACTATAATCACATAATAAGGCATTCATACCCAAAAAAGCACTTCCGAGCAGTCAACAGGTTCAAAACAATGGAGATGAGCCGAGCTCCAAAAAGGGGGTGCACGCACCACTCAAGTGAAGTACAATGACTGAAAACTGGTTATTCGCACAACCATCAAATTGACGTGACAAAACAAACTCGTCTGGATCAAGGTCCAAACTAACGTCCAGAATCAGGGGATGTTGAATTCAGTGGAGTAAATATTTGGGGGAATGGGGTTGGATAGGGTTTTCACAATTTTAGTTCAAAAGTTGATACAGTAGGTAGTCCTACCAGAGAACAGAGAGTTCCCCTGAAGGTACCACAAAGGAGGGGATAGAGTATCGTTCAGTTCCCCAACGATCCATCAGCTTTCCGTTAGATGAAAATAGAAAAATTCTCCATAACGTTATTTCAAAAAGCTTGAAAATATGCTGCACTTTCGTCAGAGCTCGCAAGAGGCGATCAACCACTCTTTTGTAATCCACTGAGTCAGCGTTTTTAAGGGAACTGTCAAACAAAAACCTTAATAATGTAGGAGAATGTTTGTGATAGGTGTGTGGCGACTTTGCGTTTTCCTCATTTATTGCGTTAGTGTTGACCGTCTCCTGTACCTTTTTTGATGCAAATGTTTGTATGAGATCAAAACATTTGGTTGAACGAGTATGGATACCGAAGTGTACCTGGACACCCGAAGATATAGCTAACGCCACTCGTCTTTCCTCCGCTTCGACGTTTTATTGTTTCTTTTTATCACTCAAGTACCTGCACGTCGATTGTGCTCGTCAGAAACATTCCTTATTTACTAATTGTGCCACTTCCACCTGATTACGTCTGTTCGTTTGACCCTGCCACCGTTTGGAGGAATGTTTTCCTGCGAATTTTCATGTAGATCGAAACGGGAAGGAAAATGCTGGAGACAATCTGTTTTTGTGGTTTGTCCTGGGACACAGCTTGACAATATCCATGGGCGATTTTTGCATTCAAATCAGTTGGACGATGCTAGAAGCGATGCCAAAAGACATAACCGCACGTTTTCGTCGTTGATTAGAGAGTGCCAAGGCCACTATCATTGTTTGGCTGGAATTTGATCAGCTTGCGGAGTGGTGGAACCACGGGATCTCCGGTTACTCTCACTTTCATCACGCCGAGGGAGGTGACACTGGAGTCCGATTCAACAAATCATGGATTCCTTATGAGAAACCAAGAATTTGGCTTAATTCCAAGTCGAACATTACTTACATTTGATCGCAGCCCTCGCATTCAGATGAGCTTTCCAGCCGGACTCGTTCGAAAAGAAGCACTGAACTCGAGTTTCTCTCTCTTGTGAGGTCAGTGATGCAGTGGTCAACACGGTTGCCTCATAAAAGCGTGGCCGGAATTCGAATTCCAGTCGTGGAAGGATATGCACTACTGACGAGCTCAAATGAGAGCAAAACTCGAGTCTTGTGCGTCTTTTTGAAAGAGGCTGCTGGAAAGTCCATCTCGAATGCGAAGGCTGCGGCCAAATGTGGATGATGTTCGACTTGAAAACCATTGCTAACTGAAGCATCTTGTGCACTACAGATGCTTTCGAGAAGTATGCTATCGACACGTAGGCTAGGGTACGGAGCACGGAAATCAGGTAACCTCTCAAAATACCGCAACTGGGCACAGACTAACAAGGAACACCATAAATGTTAAGGGGGTTGTGAGTAGTACACCGTTACGAGCGAGCATGAACAATCTACGCTTCAACCATCCCGGGTGGCTTTCTTCAGAATTGTTGTCAACACCGCTATAGTGTTCGATAAGCGATTTAAGAAATTTCGACAAGTCGTACACTAGTTCAACACTGAAGGCCCGAGTCGCCTTGATCCAGTCAGCTATTTGTCCTCATTTACAGTGAGGTTCTGTCGATTTGAAAGTAAGTCACTGATAATGGGACGCGGCAACACTCTTTGAGGTTGCAAAAATGATCAGCTGCAGAGAAGATTACTGGTCTAATCATATCCTAAATGAGTGGGCATCCGATGACACTTTGAAATGACACCTAAAAAGCACTAACAACCTCAAACGGAAGGTCATTTCAGTGAATGGAAACCCTGTAAGTAGGGAGTTGTTGCGACAGGAAGGTCTGAGGTCGAAGTCGGTGTGGTTTCTCGTTGTGACCCGCTCGATTATTGTCAGCCACTGAAGTGTATAATGCTGTACGAGTCCTACGCCAAACAAAGATTGTGCCAGAATCAATTCACTGTGAAGTCGTCAAAAACTCAAGTGGGTAGGGTTAAGGAATTTCAAATCAAAACTCGCAAGGGATGTGTCTCAGATCATTCACCATTCGGGTGGCTGCTTGCAGGACATCTTCAATTACGGGGAAGGGCTGTTTATCGAAACAGTTAGTTCCAAGTCCCTTTTCTAGCGGGCGCCTGGCGACGATCTAGGACTAAACCAGGCGACAGCCAACTCCCCAGGTCTTCTATGTGTCGGCATACAAGATGCCTGTTGCGCTCTGTGCACCGTCTGTCATGAATAAGCACCCGAAGTCACACTCCGAGCAGCATATCTTAATTTGCTGTCGTATAGGGGCGGAGTCCGGTCATCTGACCTTAACGTAACAATACCAAGGAACATGTGTAAATCACCGTGCGAGACACGGGCGGAGGCTCCGGAAAAATCGAAAAAGATAACACTCGAGTTGCGGTCATTGTCCCTGGCCTGTTCGAGACTATATGAAGATTAAGATATTGATCAGGCGAGACCAATAGAAAGCTAGTCATGCTGGATAGAAAAGAACCGAAGGATGACGCGCTGTAAAAAAAACCCCAAGTTATATTATATGGGATGCTGGAGAGGCCTGTCGGTCGATAGCTTGCAAGGATGTTGATCGCCTGCCTTGAATATAGGTAGTATAGTAACCTCTGTAGCGGATCCAAACAATACATACAACTATGGTACGAACGCGAAACAAAATGTGATGGAATCAAAAAAACTGATCCACTGTAGTTCGTGAAGTTTTTTCGGTTTAGAATTCCACCACACTGAATGAAGGTGTTTCAAATGAACCCGGTCGATTGGTCCACCCCAAAAAGATTCGGAGCTAACAGCGGAGGTGTTCTTGAAGACAGGTAAATCCAGAAGTGTGTTGAAAAGAATAGATGATTCCATTAGCCTTCAACTGTCCAAAGGTCACCGAACAGACAGCATGAGGCGTAAGGAGGACGCACAGCTCGTAACCTCCGAGAAAAAGTGTATTTTCGCACCACAGGGTAATAGGTGCGGAAAACAACGGGAAACATTTAGTACAATCTGCTGTAAAAACGCTATACAACTTTCCATGCATCCGAAAGTGACATACAAAAACTGGCTGACAACTTCAACTGAGGGACTGTAAAGTGACAGCATGCCCAGAAACAGTTTTTAGAGTTATTGCATACCAACTTACAAAAATGCAGTTACGTGGACACAAATTCAGTTTATTCCCACGTGCTTTGTTTTAGTCGTTCGCGGCCATTTTGTTTGCCGTTTGCTATGTCCAGGATGCGCGACTATGGCACGAAGGTTTATATTGGTGACTTGCCGCGTGAAGCGTCCGAACGGGAAATCGAAAAAGTTTTTCGAGAGTATGGGAGGCTGAAAAATGTCTGGGTTGCCAGAAATCCCCCAGGCTTTGCGTTCGTTGAGTTTGAAGATTTGGCGGATGCTCAGGATGCGGTCCGTGAACTGGATGGAACGTAGGTATCCGTCTTTACTGACCTCCTTTTCAGTGTTATGTGCGGTGTAAGGGCTCGTGTCGAACTCAGCAGCGGAAAGTCTAGACAAAAGCCGTGGCTTCGCGGGGGGGCTCGTGATGGTGGACGCGACATCGGTGGCCGTAGAGGCAAGCCGTTCGACCCTTCTGATCGTTGTTACGAGTGTGGCGAACGCGGACACTACGCGTACGACTGTCGCCGGCGCAATGGTGGTCCTCCTGCTGCTGGCCGACCGGACGCTCGACGCAGGAAATCAAGGTAATTTTACGATGTTTTTACATCGCCCGCGGACACACTCGCATGCGCACACTAATTCATCTGTTATGGTCGTGTTACAGTGTTTGACTGGGCATCGACGGCTTCCTAGATCGAGCGACGTTCTACACTAATCTACTTTCAAATTAACGACCGTAATGTTGAGAGATGTCTGCTCATGTGCAGTGGTGCGCTAACGCGACGCTGCTTTCGATCGCTGTCATCCGGTGACCACCAGTGGTAGCAAGCATCGGTTACCCTTCGGGACTGCGAGTCAGCACTAGATATCCAAACGAGAGTCGGCATCTGTGACCGGTTGATGACACCATCGTAACTACAGAGCCGTTCGTGTGCGTCATTAAATTGATGACTACCGTAGTGAGACCTTCACAGACACGACCTGCACGCCTTTCTGCATTCCGTGTAAGTGAATTCTTATACGTTTTCGGCTTCCTAGGGATTCATTTGCGCACACCTCTCATGCGATGCCTTTTTTTGTTGCAGATCTCCATCTGGGCGCAGAAGCTATTCACGGAGTCGCAGTCGCTAAATGGTTCCAGATCCGTCATGCATTTTAATTACCCGCATTCATATATTATGTGTAATTCACCGGCTACTTTTCTATCGGAATTTGGCCTGGTGGGTCTCTAATTTCCCAGCGCCCTATTGCCTGTTCGGTTCTTTTAAGTAGGCGTTTGTGACACAACTAGGACTCGGCCTAGTCCGTTCTGGAGGTCGGATGGTGCCGCCGCCATTCAGAAGTTTGCGCCTTTGTTTCGAGTATTGTGTTTATGCTCAGTCGATCGACGCACACGGGCTATCGGGCAGGATGGCTTCTGTTTCAATAACGGTTCCGAAATCGGCCTCACCAGTTGGCGGCCAGGCGAATCATTGTTTGCTTGCTTCAAGCCACCGAAAGGCCTGTTGGATAGGTTCACGGCTTATTGCGTGCTGTTGGTCGGACGTCTCCTGGCAAGCCTAATGGTCCTCTCAAACGTACGTTGCTTTCGTCAGGTCCGACCGTCTGTGCATTGGTGTTTGCTGGGTGGTGTGGGCCTCGTGGTTGGTTCCTCCCATCCTCTTGTGTAATCCGATGACAACACCCATCTAGTATACGGAGTAGGTCCAGGTTTTATGGCCCCGATGTCCTGCATGATTCCCATCACCACTCTGCTTGCACACGGCGATGGATGTCATCCCAATCTAGTTGATACGATATGATCACTGACGCCTTGTGCTAAGCAGAGATGACGATCGCCCAGGGACAGCTTGTTCGAGTCAACTCCAGAAGGAGAATTTGGTGGTTTGAGTGGGTTGGTAAACTCAGCCGCCGTGCGGGTGTTAAACGGTGGTGGTTAGACTGTGTTGCCGGGGGAAAGGTATCTAGGCAACACCATTTTCGGCTTTCGCGTTGTTTCTGCAGAAGGACACTCCCGAGGATTCGTTCGTAGATGATGGCATCTTTGTTGTCAAGGTCTTGACGTGTCTCACTCGGTAGTTGCGACTGCTCACCGAAGTCGACGAGTGGGTGTCGGAACGGTTTGAGCCGGCAATCCTGGGTGGCCGGTGGACGCGCCCCAGCGTAGCGTCGTCGTTGTGGTTTAGCAGATGATGATAGGGATGCTCCTTCGGCGCCAAAGGTGGCCTGGACCCGGCAGGACTGCCCCAACGATGGATGCTTTGGCCTGTGCCTCATCCGCTGCTGATATGGCCTCCCAAGTACGTGAACTGGTTAGTGACCCATGGTTCTGCTGTCTACATTGCCGCTGCAGTCTCACTGAGGCGCTGTTTGAATCTGCAAAGTGTCTGTTGAAACGTTGTTTGAAGGTGCGCGACCGGTGGTCGTGCTGCCTGGAAATGGTCAGGCCTCCTTCCACCAACTGGTTGCCACGAGAAGTCCGGCATCATTACGTTCGCGACACGGTCGAACAAAGACGGTAAAGGCGAATGAATCCGACGCGTGGTGTGCCGGGAGTGTCAGACCTCGCTGTGTGTTAACCTCAGCCAAAGTGTCTAGTGCGCTCGCGTGACTCTGGAAGTGCCGACTGGGGGCGCCTTTGCAGTCGTGGTAAACAGTAGCTGTTCGGATGGTGCGACGCTTCAGATTTTAGTGGACAGTAGATTCTTCGTGTGGTTTACCAAGGGGGCAAACATCGCGGCTGTAGGATGTTGCCGTTTACTCACGCTTTGTTATCGAGGCCTCACACACCGGCCCTCTGTTGACAAAAATTACAGTTGCATTCAACTTCGTTGTGGCAGTGAAACCGCTTGTCTACCGCTGATTGCACCCATATAACGTTAGTTCAGTTAATTGTGTTTGTCAGCATGCTCTGAACCTATACAACCGGGTGTCTGGCAATCGGCTGATGAAAAGAAGCAAAATGCAAGCATTTCACGATATGTGCCGTCTTGATGAGCTGGGTGAACGGGACTCAAGTTTCGGAATTCTCCATCTGTATATTCTCTTCCAACCAAGGGTCTATCTATTCCACCCGGCTGCACCGAGCCCAGCAACGATAATGGCCCTAGTTAAAACGGAGTTGGGCGATTTGTCTGTTCGTTCTTTCAATACATGGCTTACGAAAACCGACCTTGATCAGCGATTACGCTCTCAGTCGTCCATACTGGTTGGAGCGACCAAATTCAGGCCCACACCAGTGCCTGGTCACTTGTCGATATAACATGACGATCTGAACAGGTGCGTCGTAGGGCTATTGCGGGGTCAGTTTTCGTCACTGGTTCTAAGTCCATTGGCCAGCGCACAATGCTAGAGAAGTGGGATGACAACGCATTAAGATCGGAGGGCCAGCCAAACTGTTCAGTTCAGTGGCCCAATTTTGGCTCAGGTGGGTGTACCACTAGGACCGTCACTGGAAGATAGGCGCCCTGAGCCATTTGTATGGGTCAATCCAAATGGGTTGCCAGTATTACTTGTTCCCCAAAGCTAGTTGCATCTTACTACTTTCCTCAATTGGCCGATCCTCTCAACCGTAGCTAGGTTCTGCTTGCGCTTCTTGCGAGTGACCCTTTGTAATCTACTCTGGATTGACATGAGCAGTTTTCCTTCTGGCATCCAAAGCGTAAGGAATCATTCTAGAACGGTGTTAAGCCCGTTAACTGCTGTGCCATGCACCATAGTATCTAACGTCCCAGTGGTCCGGAAAGTTCAAGTCCACTGTCTGCTCAAATATTTGGGGGTAGAGTTGCCAAGCTTACTTTTAGTTCGGATTGCTTTACCGTAGTTCTGTCCAAACTTTGCGATCGGGTGATCGTTTCCCACCAAGTTTCACTGTAAGATGACAACTTGTTAGCGCATGATACACGTCTACGTATGTGCCCCACTAAGAACAGCAGTTCTGAGTGGAGCCACACCATCTGCTGCTAATAACCATGCGATCTACCTGGAACCGGGCTTGATTCGGAGTAGAGTGCCGAATGAAGCAGTGACACGCACATAAAACTGGAGTGTTCCTGCGGAAATGGGGCGAGCACGCCACGTGAGAGGTGTAGACGAAGAATGCCAAGATGAACCCAAAGAGGTCCATAAATTATCCACGACCGGGGGCGTCCTCACGAGTGTCAGAATGAAGTGCGTGAAATACATGCGGGAAGTGTATTTCGTGGCTAATGTGAGGGTGCCGCTGAGTGTTGCCGTGACGACGACAGGCATAGAACAGACTAATGGGATGGCGGCCACCCATCTACGTGATCGATGCTACCCTAGAATAGCGGAGGTTCCAGGGATCCTGTAACAGTAAGCTGACGGTCACACAATATATGCGTGACAGCCTGAGTGATGTCGCTGACCTGCATGGTATGTGCTTTACACATTTATGGTGGTGCGAGCTTAAACTGGCCTTGGTTCTATCTTCGCTGTCGCGGACAAGTCGCTTGGGAGCGCCATTCGTTTCGTTTACTCAATTGTAACCTCAGCCTGTAGTATCGCCGTCAATGGGTCCATGAGGATAGTGACGCTAAGTGGTGCACCAGTTTTTCCAACGACGGGTTTATCAAAAGACATGCGACAGCTAAGCATCCTGTCGCTCGCGGGAATGGATGGTTTGCGTCGCATACGACCTGTCGTCTTCACGTTCTAAATCCCGTGTAGCCCAGCCTTCTGATACCACTTACGGATACCAGGTCTGGCCACATTAATCAACCGATCGCCTCTCACCCAATTTCTCATCGTCCTATGCTGTAGAACCTTAGAGCGTTTCTCTGATTAGAATCTTGCTGACATCCATAATAAAATCCAAAAGAAGTAGACAACGATATATGTTGAAAGCAGGCTGGGAAAATGAGGAATATGCGAACCAACAAAAGGAACGGTGGGGAGCCGGACGGGAAGAACGCTGGCATCCACCCAAACAATGCCAGTGGTGCGAACGATTAAAATTTACAGGAAAACGGCCAGAGTGCCTGAAGCTCAGGGGCTGCAAGTGTTCTCCCCAGAAGACTGCAGGCCGTCACGCCACCGACAACATTAGCGTAAGCTGAAGCATTGGAAACAACACACAGTAATGTTCATAACACATGCCTTCGAAGAGCATGGGTGTGGAATCACACAGTAACGTCGAAGAAGCGAAAATTAACCAGCCTGCTTGTGGTAAACGGAAGAGTTCACGCGTCCCTAGAGTAATGTTGGTGAGATGGACCACTCAAGTTATCCAAAGTCGAGGTGCCGCTGCGACGACGATCACGATCTGTCTAGGGCCTAGAAAGTGTGACAAAAGAGTGCCTATAGCAACCAAAACATGCAAGTTCACTGCGTAACTCGTGAAAGAAATCAGGATGCGCTATTGTACGGTCTTCTTTTTGTCATTTTGTTTAGATGTTTTTGGTTTTAAGCGCTTTTCCTAATTAATTCACCGGGAAAAAATGTTGGAACATAAAAAATGCCTATAGGACACGACTGGAAGTGAATGTTGGAACTGATCCAACAAAATAAAACCTTGTCAGTTATCACGATCGACAATGAAAAGCCAAATTTCAGCGCGTTGACTTCGTGTATTATTACCGACCCTGGAAAATAGGGGGTACAGAGAGACACGTCAAGCTGGCGAGTTGTGTTTTTAGCCCCCGGCTGGATGTTACCAAATGGGTAGCTTGACTAAAACAAAAGTAGATACAAAACCAAAATCATCGAAAATGTACAATGAATGCGACTATCAAAATATTTATAGTCGCTACATGAAGACGTCGTCACGGGCACAATGCCAGAAAGTGTCAAGTATCCGAAAAGGGGCCGGATAACAACTTTGCAGTGAAGGGAACGAGAGCTACCACAGGTGGTCGATCACGTTGTGTGCCCGGGAAGCTGCATCAGCGGAGATGTAGGGGATAAAATAAAAAATCGTATCTTTAAAGCTAGGGTGACGTTCGCCAACACAGGACGTCTCTGGAAAGAGACATCGTTCTGAGGCATTGGTTTTGTGTGTATAGGGCGTTACATTGAGATTGGAACTTGACGCAGATCAACGGCTTGCGCATCTCGATGACCTAGTTGGCTAAACTATACGGTGTGTTGACCATACGAACAGAGTCACTCATATCATGCGATCCCATCGGTTGAGGTCTGACAAACTACAATCTCCTAGTCTCCCAGGTTGGGGTGGGTAGGGTGGAAGAAGGTTGGCATGCTTCGGAAAAAGTACTAGCTCTGGTACACTCCTACCCACCCGCTTTCGTGCGGTACACTCTTTTGGTCCGGAGGCTCTAGCTGAGAACCCTAACTGTCCTCCTGTCTGGGTCTGGGCGTCCTGGCAGTATCTCAGCCCACACACAACCATGAGTAATGACGCTGGTAATTCCCTACTGCATCGCCGTTTCGCAGTGCAAACCGCGTCGCCCTATGTGCTACATACAGCAGGGTGAGCAGGCGAAAACATGCTACTGCTGATGCCTCCAACACTGTTATGTAATATTTAGCTCTCAGTGATTTCTCCGCGGATCTCATTAGATAAAGCTAATCAATGTAACACTGTCGATAAGCCTCATCTCTCCTTTGCTTGGACCTAGAATATGAATTAGTATAGGTGCTTTCAACGTTCGCACTTTAAAAACAGATGGATCAGCAGGCCGCTTCCGCACGTACGTTAGACTCGTTAAATGTCGATGTTTGTTGTGATTCAGAGACTAGAATGGAAGGTAGTAGTCACCGTATGGAACTAAAACCATCCACCCTGTTTACCCGATACTGGTTATACGCTTCGGGTGACTCCACGGCCACGGCTACCGGTCAGGTTGGAGTAGGTATAGTCCTCGGCACGACGACCACAGTCGCACTGGTAGATTGGATTCGTGTTGACAGTAGACGTTGTGCCGTGCGCTTGGCAGCAGGTTCTGTTGAGGTCAGCTCTAGAAGCAAAACCTTTAGAAACGTATTCATTGTGTCCGCTCATGCTTCAGTTGGCTGTGGTAATGTCGGCGTCAAGAGCGCCTTTTATTCTAATCTTGTCACTCTCCTTCAGTCCACACATGGTTGTGATATAGTCGTTCTGGTCGGAGATATGAGCGTCCAGGTGGATCGTTTTGGTGAGGCGGAGTCTCGTTTAGGTGGCAGGTTTGGGATGGAATCACATCACTGGGATAGTGGCGGTCGATTGTTTGAGCTGTGCGCTGAGCGTAATCTATTTTAGCCAATACTAGCTTTAGACATCATGCACATCATTGTTACACTCGATGCGCACCTTCTCCAAATCAGGTCTGGTCTCAGATTGATCAGGTAGCTGTTGGTGATAGGTAGCAGGGTTCTGTTCAGAACTGTCGTTTTTGTTGGGGCACATACTTGGATTCGGACCATTCGTTGGTGCGTTGTCGTTTCGTTCTCACTCTTGCTAGGCGACGATCCTACCGACAGCGACGACTGGCTGTTGAGAAACCGGCTATACGTCGTTGAAACATAAGTAATACGCGAGCTTAGCAAGTTGTCCTAGTATTTGTCACTTTGGAGATCCGAACAGCAGCTGGACGGAGATCTCACAGGCGATTCGGGAAGGAGGTACTGCAGGATTTGGCACGGGGTTACATGGGTTAAATAACCATTGAATCTCAGAGAGACCCTTGCAGCCCGGTTGTTTGTTTGTAGGGTGTAGGCACCTTAATGTTGAATGTTTAAATCTGGACGTAGTTATTTTCAGCAGTTAGGTCCCTACACGTCTCCTTCGTTTTTCCTTCTCTGGCTTCCTATATAGAGTTTGCTTTTTCTTCATGGTTTTGTGGCAGTTAAGCATTCGTGTGAACCACTGATGTATTGCTGTCTGTGATGATGATTAAAGGTAATCTAATCGTTGATCGTGAGGCTTGGTTGGTGAGGAGAGTTGGGGAGATGGGAACCGCTTTTGCTTCTGTGAACACCGGCAAACTCTTTAAACTTATGCGTGTTGCTGGTCCGGGACACCCTTCTGTCAGTGGGGCTGTCAACGAGGCAGAAGTCACAGTCATCCACAATTGGTCCAGACGGTTAGTGCGTTTGGCGGAACACCTCGAGGGTCATTTCAGCTGGCCTCCTGCTTCCACTGTGTTACCACTACAACCTTGCAATGCAGCACTCTAGTCGGTAGATTTGGAATCACCCACTAGAACTGAGGTGCACAATTGTATTCTGGCTGTCAATCGTGATAGAGCTGTTGGTGCAGATGACCTCGTGGGGGCATTTATCACAGAAGGTGTAGAGGTGTTAGTAAGAACGTTGACTCGGTTGTTTCAGCTTGTGTGGACGACGGAGACAATCCGTTCGTGCTGGGGTCACTCGATAATAGTTGTCGAGTTCAGGCAAGGTAACAGGGGCTGTCGCTAACCACATAGGGGAATTGGTTTGCCCCAGTGATTACTAGGGTTCTGGCATCGATTATACTTCGTGGACTGATTGTAGCTTGGAGACAAATAATCTGCGTGGATGTGCCAATCCAATTTCCCCCCTCCGTCAAATTCTGGAGCGTCGTCATACGTACCGCCGTTCAACGCTAGTCGTGTTTTTCGACTATAGAGGTGCGTTGGATTCGACGAGTCGATGTACACCTTTGGGGTTGCTTAAACGCCAGGGTGTATCGACTGGGTATGCTGTCTTTGCTTTATTCTCATACTTGGTGTGAGACTAGGGTTTACGGTGAACTGTCTGACAGTTTCAGCGCCATGATTAGCATGCGTCAAGGCTGTGCACTTTCGGCATTTTTGTTTACTTTTGTGGTGGACGGAATAATGGAGGACTCTGTAGGGTACTGGCAAGATGCTGGCGTGGACCTCGTAGCTGGTGGAACACTGACTGATTTTGATTGTGCTGATGACGATTTGTTGCTGTTTGACACCTTCGAAGCTTTACCACCAAAGTTAGACGCTGTTTGGCGTTATGTACTTCGTAGAGCGCTTTGCAGCCTCGAAGTGTAGAGTGGTTTTGCGAGATTGATGTGATTAAGTCGATTTATCATTAAATAATATAGCCATGGAGGTTGTCTACAAGCCTGTGTACCTGGAAGGTTGCAACAACAGCAGCGATGGAAGTGTAGGGAATGAAACAAAATCGGATATACTTAAAGCTAGGGTGCTGTTCGGAAATCTGGGACACCTCTGGCGACAGAGAGGTACCTCTCTGAGGCTTAAAGACAGTGTATAAAGGTGACGATGAAGGCTTTGTTACTTTACGGCAGCGAAACACGACCGCTCAGGGTGGAAGACATGAACCGTCTTCAGGTATTTGACCACCGATGACTGCTTTCGATCTCCCGCATCGGATGGCGCCAACGAGTATGAGAAGACGTTGGGAAGCAGATAATTGGTGGTGATTGCCTATCGAGTTCTCTTGCTCACTCCTTACAGTTGCACAGATTAAGATTGCTAGGTCACGTACTGTGGATGTCGGCTGGTCGTCTGCTACAGCGGACACTATGTTGAGGCTGAGGCTTACAGGCGCAAAGTACGAGACGGACGGATGATGACTTGGCGTAGAGAAATGAAGTCTTTCTTTAAGGAGATGACCACCGTAGGTCGGGTTCATCTCCCGGGCTAGGGGCCCTGCGACTCATAGAGTCGGCAGCCGGAGACGTTACGTTAGACGGCGATTAACCGTGCTCAGTGGCGTCAATGTTGTGGTTGACTGGTCGAATTGTCTGGGAAGTAAATGCACTTAATGGCATGGGGAAGTGAAAAGCGCAAGAAAGCTGTCTTGCTGATGACGCCTTACTTTCACTTGCAGCTCGGTTGTTTGTTTTGGTAGTTAGGTCCCTTCCCACTGCCATTTTTTTCAGCTTCTGTATATAAGGTCTGTTATTTTTTCACTTTTCTTCTTCGTGGTTGTATGGCAGTTAAGCATCAGCGTGAACCAATGATGTCTTGCTACCTATGATCCGTCACGATGAGACTGGACCTTGAAGTGGTGTGACGGCTTGCGCATCTCGATGACCTCTTGGGCTAAACTGGACAGAGTTACTCATACCAGGCAGGCCAACAGGTAGAGGTCTGACAAACCACAGTCTCCTGGTCCTCCAGGTTGGGGGTTGGAAGATGGTTGGCATCTCTTCCTGAAAAACGTACCATTTCTGGTACACCGCCACCCACCC
>QNGE01002217.1:41793-67450 GCA_008508345.1 Paragonimus westermani
AAAGCGACCAACCAGAATTCAGACCAGTAGGTCAATCCACTCTGCTATATAAGAGCAGGCATCGATCCAACTTCACCAAACGCCACATTCAAAATTATACGCTGAAACACTCACGCACTGTTGATGTCACCTCGCTTGGTGATGAAACGTTTGCAGCCTAAATGCCAAGCTCGGCGAACATATCAATCCCAAAACCACCAACCCGAGCTACGAACAACACGACCACTGTTCCCAACCATCGGAAAGTCTGGTGCTTCTTTTTGAAGGAGTTTGGCTGGAAAGTCTAGATGAATGCGAAAACTGCGATCCATTGTGAGTGGTGTTCAAATTAAAATCAACCACATCCCCGACTACTGATCCATAACCAATTTATTACCCTGTTACTCCGTAGGCTACTGTCATAACCAACGGTGGCGTAAGCCGTAGCATCCACGGATATGGCTCACAGCTGATAATGACGATGGTGACTTAAATGACGTTCCCAAAGTTCTTGTGCAACAGCTTCACCGTGGGTCTGTAATGCGTGTTTTCGATAAGTTTACTCACAATATGCAAGTAGACAGAAAAGTGATATCATGCTCCCTTGAATGATCTATCGAACTGGTGCGCATGAATGTCAACGAGTTTGCGCTGAAAGCAGTACGTGGATTATTTGACATACACGCAAACAACCAAGCGAGAACGTCAATATGTAGATGATCGATCGGTTACATCTGTGTAAGAAGCAAATTTTACAGACCTACCTCAGTGAAGGCGAAATCCACAGGAAACAGGAAAAGCAGCTGATGCACACAGTCGACAAAAAGGGCAAACGAAGCTCCTCCGTCGTAATCTGGTGGCACTGAAACATCGAACCAATCAGCAGGGTCTGGAGCAAATGGATAACCAAGACGTATCCACTCCCGTTCAATAAGATTCTCGAAACCGATTAGACTGCGAGCAGAAGGCTGTAAAATGAGCTTGGTGCGGAAAAGAAAGTAAAACGCATTAAGAAACACAAGGAAGAGATCAAAGTCGAAATTACATTGATGAAATGTGAGGATCGAAGTGTTCTCACCCCCTAGGCATTTGAATTGTATACTCAGAAGACCTGGAGTGGCTGTAGTTATTGCGGAGAGGTCTGATGATTTCTCAATACACTGTAACAAGAATGTAGCCAGGGAACAGTTGTGGCTCTTGTAGGAGCCTAAAACTAACCACTGGTTGCTTTTTAAGACTCTTGAAAAAAGAACACATTCTATTAGGCTGGGACAGATCACGCACACCTGGAGTTCGTTAAACAGCTAAAAAAACGAACAGTGATCGTAAAAGTGTACGGTGAAAGTTAGCAACTCCGCCACCAATGTGAAACGACAAAAATGTGCAAGGACTAATGAAATGATCTGGTGAACAGCAACTCAATCGTAGTACAGTAAACATGCTAAAAGCATACTTCGATAAGCAATGATTGGCTAACAGAAACAATGGGAAGTTGGAAGCAATCTCACCCTGTCGAAATGATTCCGACGATAAGGTTGCCCGAAGAGTGAGTTTGGTGACGTGAATATGCCCATCAAGCTTACGCGTGAATTTGCCCACAGTTTTTTTATAATACATATCCAGCATGTTACCTTTGGAAAGGATACACGAGTCAAGTAAAAACAGACCTCCTCATAGATGATGTGAGTGACAGGTGATGATGTACACCGTAATTAGGTGGTCTAACATAACGACAATACATAGAATGTAAGAGCGTCCGGAGAACCCGTTCACTAACAGTGAAAATTCATAACTTGGCTCCAAGAAAGCACACAGTACAGTGCGGTTGGGATCGGTATATCCGTTACCCTAGACCTAGTCCCACAAAAATTAGTGCATGCTTTCCGGTCTAACGATTCACAATGTTCACAACTTTTCGGAGCTCCGCGTCCCACCTAACACCATTCACTGTTTCAGCTGTTCGTGTCATCAGCACATCATAACAGCGGGGAGTCAATAGGTTATGAAATTTCGGATACAAAAAACAACAACAGTGGTCCCAGTTAAGAATATCGTGACTCACCACTATTCCCAGCGTCCCAACAACGGGGATCACTGAGAGAAGCGGTGAGTCACAGCAGCAAGAAGTCAGATATGCCTGCACAAGTTTGAATGACAGTCATATTTGCTACTGCTAAGTGACAGTTCGCTCCGAATATGCGATCGCCCGGTAAACTAATCAGGCTGCACAGTCTGCGATGGTTTGGTTACGTAGTCCACATGCCAGACGAGCATTGATGCGGCATTATATGTTGCGCTTATCAACACTTCGGTGAAACCGCGTGGTGGTCAAGCACCAACGTCGTCGCGAAATATGAAGATCCTGACTATTTCGTCGGGTACAGAGGGTGGGTTTCGCCTACATGGCAAGGATCCTCGTGACCCAAAAATCGCTACATAGAAACGCTGTCCGAGATGGCAATGTGTCACTGTCAATTAGCGTATCTACATGCATGCTTTTTTCTAGTTCTGCTTGGTGTTTTATTACTATCATTTTCAAGTTGACCATCACTCACATTTGATCGCAGCCTTCACATTCAGATAGACTTTACAGCCAGCCTTTTAATCTGTGTGAGTTTAAAATGACACTTCGTATGCAGTCGCATTTTGTTTCGTCTACACAATCCAAGTTCAATAACTTCCGTGCACGTTTGTCTCAATACATTTCTACCATAGTCCAGTGGCACCGATGATCAAACATGAGCAATTTTGATGTGACGAGCTGAAAGCAGAGGAAATCAGACTTTAAAAAGTTGTGTGATGCTCAAAATAAGACTGTTCGTCAGTGGGTAATACTTGTAGACAAGCATGGCAGCTCCTAACGTCAGAAGGTAGAAGCGTATAAAAATGTCACTGGGTGCGAGAATGTCGAAAATTGAACGAGCTCACTTAGGGTATGACTAGAAGCAGAAATCTAGTTTCTGGGATGTGTTAGAAGACTTCGTTGATACAAACTGGATATCAATCAGAACCGACCGCAGCTTCCACTTTTCCAAAGAATTTTCAGCCAACCTATTTCAAAGATATATTACACTGGAAATTGGTTCTTAACAAAACCCATCGGCAGTGCAGTATTCACAAACGAATGAGGGTGTGCTTTTCTATGTGATACATCGTGCCTACCTGGGAGGTCAATGATGAGGTGGTCAACAAAACTATCTCACGAGAGCGGTGCAGGAGTTCTAATCCCTGCCATGACAAGAACATGCACTACTGACGAGCCCAAATAAGAGCTAAACTCGAGTATAGTGCATCATTTCCGAAAGGAACTGATTGACAAGTTTATTGGAATGCCAAGGCTGCAATCAAGTGTGAATAAGATACAGTTTGTATCCATTTCGCCGACAGAAATCACCTGTTCTCTCTGGAAGTGATGATTTTAGACCAACCACTTTAATGAGGAGATCGACAATCAATATGCTTCTCAACAGTTATTAGCCAGCATCGATCGATTACGTTCTTTATTTGCGCTTCTTGTTTGATGTGTGAATTCGAGGGAATTTTTCTAGGTCCCGTATGCGGCGTTTAGACAGTTTGATTGGAATGCTCTTGTTGGTGGTTATCGCAATTGCACTCACGTTATAGATAATGCCAGAGAACCTTATGAAAGTCATAGACTAGACAATGCTTTCTTAAAAGCAGCATGTGGCAAGACACTTCCATGTAGTCTCTGAGCCAGGCCGCACAAGGGACAAATTTTTAGACAAGGTCGGCAACCCTGCAATTAATTCAGCCGAGGCACAGCGGAGCGACAAGCCCAAACTAGTTTAACTGATCCGTACGACACCCTATCCACGTACCGTAGAGGAAGCAGTGAACTGTCCGGTGATTCAGTGCGTAGAGGGTGAATATATGCACGACTGACAAGTACCTTGATATCTTTGTCGTCTTAATTTTATAACTACATAAAAAAATAGATTACACTTATTTAACATGAGGCACACTTGTTCCAAAGTTGAGCGAAAGCTAATTCATGCCATTCATCAGTAGGATCCGTGGGAACTCTGCCGAAGCCAAACGGATGCAGACGTTTATTTAAAGAAGCAAAAGATAGTCTATGGGTAACAAGTGGAGAATACATTACACAGTCACTACAAAACACAGGGACAGAGCAATACGACAAAGACGCTATGATTGAGCAGTCAAAACAAAGAGCCACAGGATTGTACTGATGCAGGATAGCTGTAGTGCAACGGTGAGTGAAACTGACACTTGTCTGTCATCGAGCCAGAAAAAAGAGGAAGAAGACAAAGCAGACTTAAGTCTGAGATAGCAGACGGAACACGATGGAGTTTATTTTTCTCAGAAACCCTATGTCGAAATTCAGATTTTCAACAACATGACGTCTATAACTTGCAAACAACCAAACAGGAGTAAGGCGACATCGACAACACAGCTTTTGCCGTCCCGCCTCATTAATTGTCTTTGTTTTGCAGATAAACACATTTACCTCAATGAACCCGGCTGTTCGCCATCTCTTCTAGCGTCTCCAATCGGAAGCTCTGTAACCTAATGAAGCTCCTATATTATTTCGGGACAATTGCGATTTACTGATAACTGTTTTCGCCAGTTGCACACATCGACCTTACGCTAGTTGTCAACATCAGAAGACCGAGATCGATATGGAAGATGGCAAGTTGGTATCCCTAGGGGATGGCACGACCATCCGCAGCTATGCACCATCAAAGTCTGAGCAAATGAATTCCTTAGACCAACGTTATCAGGTGTCCGCTCCCAAACTTTATGGACGCTCTATCATGTACTTGGTCTTTACTCAAAACTCGAGTACTTGTTTGTAAGCCGTAAGCACCTTATCATTGACTGTTTGAATTTAGACAGGTTTAAAGAATTAAGTGACATCCCTTCTCTGATCTTTTGTCCCTAACCTAATGTATTCTTGTTGAGTTCACCTGCGATACATGGTGAACAAGAAGAACGATCGGATCAGCTTGGATGAAATGCGCTTCATACGCTTCAATGTGTAAAATTCTGCCTCGTCACAGAGACATTCCCATTCCCATGTTCTTTACTGTAGATAGTCTGTTTGAGAATTTGGACTGTTTTACATACTTGGGTAGCACTATCTCATAAGCTAACAGTATTCCTGATAAGATGTTAGCGAGAATAACAAAAGTATAGTGTCATTGCCTCACTACATCTACAGTGGAACGTCCGATTATGACCAAAAGGAAGAGTATGGGATGCACATGTGCGACCTGTTCTGCTGTATGATTCGTAAACGCGATCCGGACGTGACAAAGACACCTGTGGACTTGTGTCTGATCATCGTTGTCTCCGTCAATTGGCCAATACTGGATAGGAGGGGCGCGGCAGTTCGTCAACACGTATGTCGCAACTTACGGAACACATGACCAATTAGTGAAATAATTAGGTTACACAATCTGCGAGATTTAGATCACGTACTCCACATGCCGGTTAGGTGCTTGTCGCACGGGACATAACATTCTGAGACCTGTATGACTATGGCAAACCGCGAGCTACTCAAACAGCTACGAAGTCACGAAACATGAAGGCCCACAATATTCCGTCGAGTAGGATGGGCAAATGTCGCCTGCCCAGTTGGGGTTCTGATAGTTAACCTCATCGCTGGAAAGAAACGTCATCCGAGATGGTGATACCAGTTCTTCTGATCAGCTTTATTTTTTTGTCTACCTTTCGTTTCTGTAGATATTTATTCTTCTGGGATATTCTACATCATCGTCGCAAGACAGCGACTCGAACCACAGTACCTTCTTCCCAGGCATGTCACTGTTATGAGCGAGTGAAAATAATAATCAGACGTGAGCTTCAATCACCGATACATTGCTGCTGCCGTTGATGATGATTCCACGATGAGTCACACTGAGACAAAAGCAAGAGCTGGATGCTTTCACGGTGCTTAAACGTAAGCCAAAATATTCAAAGCAGTTGAAGTGCAAACTAGCGCGAGTATAACGTCGATAATTGACATCACTACTGATGACCAAACTTCAATACTAGGCCCTGTGTAGATGTTTGATGATCACCATTCATCTGAGGTTGGTGAGCGATTTATGAGATCAAAGGTTAGACAAAATATGTTTTTAAAATCCCGCTAGCAATCCTATCGTTCTATGGGATTCGTTCGCCAGCTGGCCATTCGCCATCCAATGCACCTCCGTTTAAACATTTTGTGAAAATTAAATCGTTTGTGACATCGCGCATTTTATTCATGGCCTAAGCTACGTTTGAAGTGAAAGAGGACCGGTCAATATAGGACGCCAACTCAAGAGAATGAGGTGTTAAGGTTGAGGCCTAATTCCGTAGAACGTTACGGAGTTCCCATATTGGGCCTGAAGAACGGCGTTCATGCTGAATAGATAAGCTGTTAAAAATAGATCTCCGGTTGTGAGAATTCTTTTATGCCTGTTGAATACGTTCTCTCCATAATGACGGTTCCTAGTCGTCAATGCGCCTAAGTCTGACGCGAATGAAAAGCAAGACTACTTGCCTAGGCTTTCCTGGAGGGGGGAGCGAGAATCTGCATCACTCTACCTTCTGTGTTTCGGATCAACACTATTATCCCTCCAGCACACTACTAAGCTGGCTCCTATAACAGCCTTCCTTCTCATGGGAAACAACCCATCCATGCATTAACTCATTACCGTTCAGATAAAAATATCGTCGCTAGAAAATGATACTGTTTATATCAACCCACCTGCGCCAAACTGGTGATGATTGGTTGCCAAACGCGACCACTCTTCGGACCTGTCAGGAGCAGATAATCATCGGTGTTGGGTGACCTCGGATTTGTGGATAAATGGTCAATCAGTTCGGCCAGTTGGACAGCTTGTTTCAGACAGATAGTCATCAGCATCAACCATTTGGTCGCATAGAAATTGTCATGCCACGCAGACCGGTGTGGACTGTGCTCCGAGGCCAGCGAGCCCAAGCTGCGCTGCAGGCGCATTTTGGAAGTTAGCACAGAGGTAGATAACAACGTGTCCGTGCCTCGAGATCCCTCGTTGTCAGTTGCGAGGACGGATAAGCATCTGGATGAGCGAGACTCCTCGGAAAGCTTGCCCGCACTGTGTTTGCCCGAGAAAAAGGGGTTTGCAGTGGAAAAAGAGAAGTCCGTTTCCATGCATTCTAGACTATCGGTACTTCTATTTTTAACGGCATGACTCGACAAGTGCAGCATATCAACTGACGTAGTTAGAAGAGACCGTCTGGACGTCGAGTTTGTCACCTTCTTCGGATTGACGTTATCACTACCAGGAACGTAGATTTGCGGTAGTCGGGCTAGGCTACCGAGCCGTAACCAAGCACTATGCAAGATTTGAGCGTGGGGCGTCGGCCAATCCAAGAAGGCCTCTACTGATTCCAGCTTGGAATTTTCTATTTTCCTACAGTGACCTGGAATTTGTGAGGATTCATTCGATGATGAGGATGATGAACACATATTGGGTGAAGGAGATACATACCACCGCGCCAGAGGTGAGCAATCTGGAGAAGGAATCGGACCAGATGAAGGAGTTGTAGGGAACAACGCACTGAATCTAGGTGATTCGTCTACATGATTAATCAATCCGAAATCGATGGTATCTTTGACCAAGTTGAAAGACGTTTCGCTAAGCCGAATATGAATTAGACGATTTGGAAGGCAAGAAGACGAAGATGAGTTTACCACCCTTCCAGACTGATGACCACAATCAACAATGTTGTCTAAATCATTTCGGCCGATCAGACAGCCGCTCCTCAGGAGCCAAACGTTTGAACCTTGTGACTGATCCACAGAGGGTGGCTCAGCTGTATGGAGATAGGAGACAACGGGAAAGCGATGACCATCGAAAAAAAGCCGAGTGCGCATGAGCTGAAGAAGGGGAAATAGTGGGGAAAAGACACGTTTAATCAACAGACACGAATAGAAGCAGCTATGACTCTGGCCTAGCATAGTGGCATTTGCACTTCAAACAAGACTACGAGTGACGGAAAAAGTTGTTCCTATCTTATTAATGTTTCACAGTAAATTCACAACTCAGGTTTAGAAAAACACCTGGGGACGGGAGCTCGGTCGGAAAATAACTCGAGTCGTGAATGAACAGCAAACCAATTACAGAAACACACCGCGCTTAGTTCCTCTGTTCCTATGGTGCCTACCACTAAACGGAATTATGGGTGGCACCAAATTCGGATATTTCTTAGGGTATCCGTCACATTCAAGACAAACTGCACAAATGCCATAATGTATTGGAAAAAGGAAAACATCGAGGAGGCAAACGCTAGAATTATGCGAGTAACCGTGTATGGTTATCACCATCGTCCTCATTGACACCGATATATCAGTGGCTCATCTCAACGTTAAACTACCAAACAACCATCGATAAAATGGAAACGTATGAGAGGGGATCCAGTGACCGATAAAAGGCTGAGTTTGTATTGAAGAATTCAACATGGAGAGGCCAACAGATTGCAAACAAAAAACTAAGCTGTAGGTGCAAGAAAGGCGCCACTAAATACAAGTGAACACATCAACCTGGCAAAACCACCCTACACTTCGAGCAAGCAGAGCGTGCTCGGCAGAACGCCGAACAGCGTCTAACTTTGGGTGTAAAGCTTCGAAGGTGTCAAACAGCAACAAATCTTCGTCAGCACAATCAAAATCAGTCAGTCTTCCACCAGCTACGAGGTCCACGCCAGCATCTTGCCAGTACCCTACAGAGTCCTCCATTATTTCCCCCACCACAAAAGTAAACAAAAATGCCGAAAGTGCACAGCCTTGACGCATGCTAATCATGGCGCTGAAACTGTCAGACAGTTCACCGTAAACCCTAGTCTCACATCAAGTATGAGAATAAAGCAAAGACAGCATACCCAGTCGATACACCCTGGCGTTTAAGTGACCCCAAAGGTGTACATCGACTCGCCGAATCCAACGCACCTCTATAGTCGAAAAACACGACTAGCGTTGGACGGCGGTACGTATGACGACGCTCCAGAATTTGACGGAGGGGGGAAATGTGATCCACACAGAGGACGAAAGCATCCATCTTCTTCCCGATTGTTTGCCTCCAAGCTACAATCAGTCCACGAAGTATAATCGATGCCAGAACCCTAGTAATCACTGGGGCAAACCAATTCCCCTATGCGTTTGGCAACAGCCCCTGTTACCTTGCCTGAACTCGACAACCATTATCGAGTAACCCCAGCACGAACGGATGGTCTCCGTCGTCCACACAAGCTGAAACAACCAAATCAACGTTCTTACTAACACCTCTACACCTTCTGTGATAAATGCCCCCACGAGGTCATCTGCACCAACAGCTCTATCACGATTGACAGCCAGAATACAATTGTGCACCTCAGTTCTAATGGGTGATTCCAAATCTACCGACCAGAGTGCTGCATTGCAAGGTTGTAGTGGTAACACAGTAGAAACAGAAGGCCAGCTGAAATGGCTCTCGAGGTGTTCCGCCAAACGCACTAACCGTCTGGACCAATTGTGAACGACTGTGACATCTGCCTCATTGACAGCTCTACTGACAGAAGGGTGTCCCGGACCAGCAACACGCATAAGTTTAAAGAGTTTGCCGGTGTTCCCTAAAGCAAAAGCGGTTCCCATCTCCTCAACTCTCCTCATCAACCAAGCCTCACGATCAACGATTAGACTACGTTTCAGCTTCCCACAGATATCTCGCCTAAGCTCGTTACATGCACTGAAAAGAGGAATGATCCGTCTGGCTCTCAACAACTCCAAGGGTCTCTCTGAGATTCAATGGTTATTTAACCCATGTAACCCCGTGCCAAATCCTGCAGTACCTCCTTCCCGAATCGCCTGTGAGATCTCCGTCCAGCTGCTGTTCGGATCTCCAAAGTGACAAATACTAGGACAACTTGCTAAGCTCGCGTATTACTTATGTTTCAACGACGTATAGCCGGTTTCTCAACAGCCAGTCGTCGCTGTCGGTGGGATCGTCGCCTAGCAAGAGTGAGAACGAAACGACAACGCACCAACGAATGGTCCGAATCCAAGTATGTGCCCCAACAAAAACGACAGTTCTGAACAGAACCCTGCTACCTATCACCAACAGCTACCTGATCAATCTGAGACCAGACCTGATTTGGAGAAGGTGCGCATCGAGTGTAACAATGATGTGCATGATGTCTAAAGCTAGTATTGGCTAAAATAGATTACGCTCAGCGCACAGCTCAAACAATCGACCGCCACTATCCCAGTGATGTGATTCCATCCCAAACCTGCCACCTAAACGAGACTCCGCCTCACCAAAACGATCCACCTGGACGCTCATATCTCCGACCAGAACGACTATATCACAACCATGTGTGGACTGAAGGAGAGTGACAAGATTAGAATAAAAGGCGCTCTTGACGCCGACATTACCACAGCCAACTGAAGCATGAGCGGACACAATGAATACGTTTCTAAAGGTTTTACTTTTAGAGCTGACCTCAACAGAACCTGCTGCCAAGCGCACGGCACAACGTCTACTGTCAACACGAATCCAATCTACCAGTGCGACTGTGGTCGTCGTGCCGAGGACTATACCTACTCCAACCTGACCGGTAGCCGTGGCCGTGGAGTCACCCGAAGCGTATAACCAGTATCGGGTAAACAGGGTGGATGGTTTTAGTTCCATACGGTGACTACTACCTTCCATTCTAGTCTCTGAATCACAACAAACATCGACATTTAACGAGTCTAACGTACGTGCGAAAGCGGCCTGCTGATCCATCTGTTTTTGAAGTGCGAACGTTGAAAGCACCTATATTAATTCACATTCTAGTTCTAAGCACAGGACGAATCGGCAGTGTTACAACGATCAGCTACATGGAATGTGACATCCGTGGAGTAATCACCAGAAACGGGGGTCGGGAGGGGCCTGAGAGCTAAATTTGACAGAATAGTGATGGAGGCGTCAGCAGTAGCATGTTTTCCCTTGTCCACCCTGTTATATGCAGCAGATAGGGCGATCCGGTTTTACACTGTGTGACGGCCGATGTAGTACGTGCATAATCGAGATGGCCATAACTTAACTTACACAGTTATGAAGAAACCGAATTGGGAAAAACCTGGGCTTTGGCTGGGCTCGATCTGGTGAGAGAAACAGCGCCCCCTCCCGGCGTGGTGAGCGCTCTATCCGTTAAACTACGAAGACTCAAAGATTGATCATCGTAGTGGTGATTGTTGTCAAAAAGCATACATGGGTGGGTGGATATAACTAATGAACACAACACCATATATGATGATGTGAGCGACAGGTGAGGAATCCAGAATAAAAAAGAACACAGCTGGGAATCGATCAGGAGGAAGGCACCTACCCAACTGAGCAACGCGCACGCCGCACTGAAGCGAGTGATCACATACCCGAACTTCCGAGTGAATTGTCTGACGTACCGGATGAGGTAGTATGATATTATGGGTGTAGACAACAAACCACTATTAACTCAAAGTCTTGCGTTAGAACCTCATTGCTGGTCGAATGTCGCATTACAGAATCCAGATAAAAACGTTGGACGGTTAAATGATTGTCATTTTCTTGACATCATTCAAAAGCGTTCCTGATAGGATGCACTTTCCGACTGTGAGTACAGTAAAACGCGAAGAAATATTACCGCGTCCCTAGTAGCTCTTAACTATATCTTACAGTAAGTTAAGTATATAGTTGCTAAAAAAACAGACCAGGTGTTTCATGTGACTCGGTACAACAACGAGCACCTGAGCTACTCCTGTTCTGCAAACGCCTAAAGGATAAGTAGCGCTCACTTAAGACTCAATAGAAAAAGATCGATCTCCATGAACGAGACTTAATTCCACATCCAAACCTAAACACCATGGTGCAAACAAATAAGCAAGTCGCAAATGAAATTAGGACATGACTACTGCCTTGCGCAATACACTGTCCCGCCTCATCAACCGTCTTTACTTCATATGTAACTCTTTCAAACTTGACTTATAATGGCCAAATTTCTGGTAGCTTCCATCAGTTCGCCACGGCAAAACACCGTTTTTACGCACTGAAGCCTACACCAACCAGGTGAGAAATCAGAAAAAAATAGTCAGTATAAAGCAAGTAGGCAAGCTAAAAATAGAAAACAATGCTGATTTAAATTCACAGTGAATAAGAAAGCAACAAATGAAAAAATATGAACAGTACTCGTAAGCTTTATCACTGATGCTATACCTGCCAGATCCAAGGTGGCTTCATTAAACTCGTTTAAGTAGTTTGCGAAATGTCCATGCGTAGGCATTACGCTTGACATTTGGTAAGATTATTCGCAGAAATCATCGTTTTAACCTCAGCTGTTTTACATGGTGAACACGCTGTTTACAAAATGTAAGCCTCGGGACTGTCTGGACCCAACCTTTTTTGTTCTTGTAACTAGAGGTTTCCTTATGTTATATGCATTCCCTAAATTCAGTTTCAAATACAGGTTGTTACATAGCTGTATGATAACAAACCATTTGTATCAACCACTTGCGTGTTACCACTGCGCTTGCTCAGCAGCCTGCCTATCAGCTTAATGAACAAACAAATCGAACATTGAAAAGTTAACCTCAGCTTTACGGTCAAAAAATGTTTAGCCTAAGATTATCAGCTGATAATGAGTGTGATGGTGCAAGTGTGTTTTTAGCTGGCACTGTAACAAGACTAGAATAACCAGTTCATTTCCATAAGGTCACATGGATTGTCTCACATCCAAAAGGCTGACAGAAATGGGCAGAACATGTAGAACGGTATTTGTCATGAGAAAGAACATTAACAATAAACGACGAGAGCTATCGAGTTCATCGCCAGACAGACCTCGGTTGTTGTCGATGAATTAGCATACACAACATACAGCATAGACTATTTTGTCCGGTCCTGTTTGGAATGATTAATGCAACAAAGAAGGTGGTAGCTGGTGTGTGTAACACAGAGAAGACAGAAGATGCAATGAGGTTCAGATAACAGGTCAAAAAACATACAGGAGATGCAGTTTGGTTCGTAACTTGACATAGTTCATATAGGATTAGAAATAATATTTATATAGTTGACACAGACTATAGTTAAACAGATGGTGTCGTAATGTAAGCGAATAGGAAAGAAAACCGAATTAGGACTCGATATGAAAGCTGTCTTAGGATAGGGTTTGGAAGAGATAACAAAGGGGATTAAGGCAACTGGTAAGCTACATCTTCACTAAACTGATTCAATGTAGGTCATGAACTGATTCTTTCCGTATAACTTCCGATTCAGTCGTACTGATACGGTATCCACAGCGCAGAGTAGCTTGCTTTGTTTAAACCTGAGGAACACTGCAGGGGAGATCAACAGAACTACTGTGTTGCAAAAGCCTTGTCAATGCATTTATTGCGCAACCAAACAACAAACTCGAGAATAATGCGATAGATAAGGAAATTCGGATGGGAACTAAGTGTGAAAAGGCTGGGGGCCTCGAGCCGGCTACAAGAATCATCTCTTTAGGCGGGATGTGTCCTACCGATTGAATTTTGAGACCGAGTCGAAAGCCAAACCTTACAATTGAACTTTTAAATCCGTCCATCCCACTGTGTCACGTGAAATCTACCAAGTGACACGAGAGATAGAGTACACGGATGGGATTACTTCAAATCAAAAACATAGAACTTCATCCATAAATATTGCCTGTAAAATTTTATGAAAATACCAGAATGGTTACGTGCTTGAAGACAGTAATTGGGGTAAGCAAAAGTGACCAAAGAAAGACAACCCCGTTCACCAACAGAAGAACAAGAATACTGTTAAAGCGTTTCTGGAGATTTAGAATAATCCACTGAATAACGCGCAATCGACGGTTCCAATGACGCTTCCTCAAACAGTCGGATTAATGGCATTATCTTCCAAGTCCAAAAAACATCGGGAAGGCGATTGAAATGATTAGAATTTATACGTTACTGTTGACAAAATTATAAATGTTCTCTCATGCTGAACATGAACTAACCGGACACTCGAATTATCCAGCAAACAATGGCATTCAAAACAGAGCAACGAAAAACAAGTTCGTAACCAACTACCAGTCAACGGGAAATGAGCTCGGCAAAACGGTCGGGTACAGGCGAAGATGAAAGCGTGTCGAACAATAACAAGAAAGAGGGTTTTAATGGATAAGCAATGATGGTTATGAAAAAAGGAGGAAATAGATATTTTATGTGCAGTCATAGTACACAGACAATTCATTATGATTGCTTACCACACAGCACACCAAACACGTTTCAACGAATTCAACGTTCCGCATCGTACCAAACATAAAATGACAAACATTCCAAACGGAATTCAAAAAACCTAACAAACACGCCACCGCTCGACGATGTTAGGACTCGCATACTTTTATACAGAAAAATAGCCAACAAATTCCAATATCCTATTCTACAAGGAGAGATTCAAACATTCACGTGACAGCAGTTGCAAATTACAATCAGTCTGGAATATCCGAGTTCAATCAACATATTACCATACCCGTTCCACATTTTCAGGTTACGGCTAGCCAATCACATATTCCCTTCAACATTGGTTTGATGACTATGTGGGTTGTATAGCAGAGCTTTCACATCGTACAACGAAACTTTGGAAATGTGTCGTGCGGTATTACCTCAATGAATACTGCTAACAGATGAGCCTACGACAGGTGATAAAATATATTTGCCTCATCTATTCCATTCGTGCAAATATCCCATCACGTGAATGTGTTACCAGTTGTCATGATTGCGTTATGGATAACTGATGACTGACGAGAATGAACAAAAGACTAAAACCCCACGATATTTGCTTTTACAAGAATGCTCCCATAAACAATGTGCGGGCAGCGAACATAACCAATGCGGGAGAATATAAACGCACATAAACCGCATGGAAAATCTCTCCTGAATTGACAATGGTGTCAGCCGATTTACGGAAAAATCCTAATGTTTAAGTTTAATAGATAAGAAAGAGCACTAAATAAAAATCAAGATGCTGAAACTACCACGAAGCAATCGGGATATAATTATAGGAAGAGCTGGGGGACGAGCTGTGAGAACACATCATAAAGGACTCATTAGTAATGTCGGCCAGCTTTGTTTTAAACTAATCATGATTGTCCAGTTTGGTAGCATGCAAATCTGATAGCTGGTTGAAGAGATTTTCGAAATGTGCCCCTGTTGATATACAATCTAGCGTATGGGAGCGAACTTCGTAACCCGTTGCCTTGAATAGAGGGAAAGTAACCTATCGGTGCCAAATCACACTGCATTTATTAGTTTGTGAGTAACTGCGATGAATGATACATCGGCAGAATCGATAGGTGTTTGAACTCTAAGATGAAAGAACATCTGCGTAAATGAGCACAGAACGTGACTGCACAGTCCACCACCTTAGTCCTGGGGTCACGCAAACCTCTGGCTTCATCTGTCGCCAGACACATGTTGACCACCGGTCATTGGATTATTGTTAAGTTTACATTCAGGATTATAATACGTCACGCTAATCCGCGTTTCGCCGAGGCGGTCGTGATCAGCCAGCAGTGAGTTCAAAAGCAATCAAATGTAAGCCTTAGACTATCATGGACCTAATAGTTGTGCAATGTTGTCCTCCACCACATTTGCCGTGTTATTTCATCTCTCACTCTACTAGTGTTATACATATGTATATATAGTCCTGGTGACTGTTATTTGGTATTGAAGAGGAAATATGAAATTTTAGCATCTATCAGTACCCAAGTTCTTGCTGCTAACTTAACTTATTCAAGGCGCTAAACTAACTCAAAAAGCACATCCTATCATTTTCCGTATCTAAATAGGAAATAAATGTCTCATAAAAAGTACAAACCAGAAGAGTTTTCCATACCTGAAAACCATCAGCGACACACTGAACAGCACCAGCTACAACGGGCAAGATACCTATGTTGGTGTCATCAGTCAGATCATCTTACCAAATCAGGATAGAAACAGTTCCTTTAGAACTCTAAACTCGGACTGCACGATTTTTTCATCCATAATGTGTCGAACATTCTGTTCCAATTTCATAGCATCACCTAAGCACAGTAAAGTGATAAGAAATCTATGTGTAGAACAGCCAAACTAGCTAAGCTGACAGCGTTCTTTGTGCACAAAGTCAACTAACTAAACAGACAAAATCACATGAACCAGAGGATAACCTCACATAACACAACCTTATCACTATCTGTATCGTGTAAAAGTGAAAAACAAAGAACACGGTACAGTGGTCACTGGAACTGCTAAGTGCACTAACAGACCAGGTTAGCATATCATTAGAGGACGATGTAGATGGTGAAACAAACGAAAACTAGGTGGATGGTGATTATGGAAGAATGAACAAGAACCCAGGAAGTGCACCATGCCTGATAACTATCACAAAGATGATCAATTGATTTTAGTGAATTCAATGATAGCGGTCAAAAACAGTAAGCAAAAAATTTGAATTTGTGTGGAATTGTCTAAAATTTCACAGATGCTTATCGGTAGCTCGAGAGTGACAGTGCACCCAAATAGACTGTATCCGTCTTCGTTGAAGAACCAATGCTGTGAGACTTTCAGTGTAATAGAAGAGATAACCGGTTCAATAGTGTGCAGAAGGGATCGTAACAGGATAGTATTCAATATCACACTAAACTGAAGAGAACCCTTAAAAGACCAAAAAATGGTGTGCATATTTAGAGCAAACAGGCAGCTGGTCCTCTACAATCACCAAAACACCTAGTACCACACCAAGAAATTTAGGACGAAGTATCAGGAAGCAAATGAAGAGAAAATGTGAGTAAAACAGCTCAACTAAAAATTTTATTCAAAAACGTAATCAGAATTGTCCAAGTGTGTGTACATGGTAGGCGAAATGCATTATTGAACAGAACCGACTGCGAGCGAACAGTTAGAGGTGACAGTTGTAAAACATATCTACTCAGATGCAAATTCACTGAACAAGTTAACTGAATTCGAAATCAGATAGAGACAGATGGAAATGTGGATTTATCGTGTCAGCGCAACCAATTTTCGACTTACCGAAGAATGGAAAGGGACGGAAGGCACTTGTAAGGGGTAGGTTCGACAATATGAGAAACCGGTATTTTCTATCCAGCGTGGAGCTGCCCTGTCGTCCGTTCTATCGGGTGGGAGTCCATCAAACCAAAACTCATGGAGACGCGTGGTGGGATGAACTGGATTTCGGTTGATCGGCTGCAGCCCCCTCAAAAAATAGACGATACAGGTTTGTTAAATTTCTAATGCTTCCACCTCGGGACGAAAAGAACTACAAGTTATATGCACTAGGCAATGTAGGATGGGTCGGGGACAATCATTGTTCGTATGCATGTTGAATTACATATGTACAGATTGCACGAACAGTTGAAGTCACCAAGGAGTGAACATAGTACTAAGTGATTCGATGCAGCGACGTCAAAGATATCTACGTAAACTTTGATGAGAATACTCGAAAACCAGCTCGAGGCACACAAAAGTGGTAATGCACTGTAGCTCTTATAATCGGTATCACCATCACCATAGAAAGCAATGCATCAGTGTGAAATGCTGATGATTAACTACCATACAACCATGGAAAAAAGCAAACCCTGCACAGGAAGAGGGGAGAAAAAAGCGGACAGAAAGGGACCTCATTGCCAAAAAATAGCTACGTCTATATTCAAACATTCAGAACCAAGGTGCCTACACCTTGCTAACTGTTACGTCAGCCGTTTAACTGAATGATAAAACGGTTTATTGCGACAACAACTACGCACAGAGCAATCAATCCGACGTAAGGTAGTACGCAATTTGTGAACAAGCAACGTGGGTGCGATTAGTCATCACGGCCAACAGGATGGCCAATCAAAATGGTTAACCATCGAACGATAGAAACGCAGACAACGTGTGGAAATGTCGATGACGCGTCACGTGGACGTATCATCTCTCCCTCAGTTTGTTGAAGCTATCCAGGCTGAAACCGATCTATCGGATGACGTTGACGGTGGGATCGGCACAGGGGTGAGTTGGCAGGGCACGTTGACTTGGCCGTGGATGCGTCATGTGATTCAGGGGGTGGAGATTTCGGGGACTCGACGTTTCCCGAGCTTGATGTCCGCGGGCGCACATGATCTGTATGGCGTCGCACCATTCGCTCGTTTTCCGTTTGAGCCTGTGTGATTTGTCCTTTAGCACTTGTGACGGTAGCGGTTGCCGTATATTTTCAGCGAGTAGATGCACAAGGTCGGAATCAGAATCAAGCATACGTCTATCTTTAGTATGCGAACTTTCGTGGATTAAGTCCCGCCGAGTACAGAGACGACGACCAAGCGTGAGTTCGGTGGAACTGCTCCTGTTGGTCTGGTTGATAAGATTTCGATAAGCAAATAAAGCGAGATCCAGACACGCGAGCAGAGAGATGTTAGGTTGTTTCCTCAACACACTTCAGTCTGTACAGCACACACAGCCAGGCCGTTCGAGGCGAGATGATAAGGGGCTGTCGTAACATGTTTAATTCCACTGGAAGTAATGAGATTTACAAATTCTGCGCCTGTAAACATAGAACCGTTATCAGGCACAACAGTTTCTGGTAAACCAAATGTTACGAGGGTTGTATGTAATTTGATTATTGTACTAGTTGTTGTTATCGTAGGGAGAATGTGAGCATCGATCCATTTGGAATGGGTATCCACGATCAGTAAAATCATTTGACCTTCAAACGGGCCAAAAAAGTCCAGATAGATAGGCTTCTACGGTATTTCTGATCATCTCTAAGAATGCAGAGGTACCTTGGGGCTGCATTTTGGTATTCTTGGCATAATTCACATGAATTAACCATTGGCACAATGTAACCCACCAGTGTGGGCCACCACATGCAAAAACGGGATAACGATTTCATTTTTACGATTCCTGGGTGAGCAGCATGGAGTTCGTCAAGGATCGAGGATCACAGTATCTTCGAAATCACCACATGTGCTCCCCAAAGCAGACATCTATTTTGAAGGCTCGATTCGGTCATGCCCGATCAGAAAGGTACAAGTTCGTCAGGTGCCCATTTTGACCACCCTACCTGCACGTGCCGTTTGACTAAGGCTAGTATGGTATCTGTCTGTTTCTCGTCGTATATCCGTCGACGTAATACGAGAATGGTTGAAGTGTTGAATAAGATGCACAAGTTCTTCTGGGGTGGATCCTGTGGAGGGCGTATCTGGTAATGGCAACCAGCTTGGAGCATCAGCGGCACTATTGAGTCGCCCGGGAGTAGATAGGATGAGAGACCAACGAATCGTCCGCGGGAAAGCCATTTGTTGTATCGCTTTTTCCTCACCCAGTAACGAAATAAGCGGCCTGTGGGTCATAAAAGTTGTGAACCGTCCACCGAGAAGGTGTTGGTGGAACCGTTTTACACCAAACATGATAGACAAGACTACCCGATCCAGCTGTGAGTAGATTCTTTCTGCTGCGCTCAATGTCCGAGAGATGGGACGTTGAGATCCATCTGAAAGCTTGTGTAACAGAACGGCACCCAGACCGTATGGAAAGGCGACGCAAGAACGTATGATTGGTTTTTCTGGATCATAACGCATTAGAACGACACGTGGTGAAATAAGAATCTGTTTATTTGTGCTGGAATCATGAATCTGGGTCCACCGCCAGCCTTCGCCCTTTCTAAGAAGTTGATGAAGGGGGTGGAGATGTAAAATATCTGCACCAAATTTAGTAAGAATGAAGTTGAACAGTTTGGGCGTCGTGCTTAACATGTCATTGATAAACAGATTGAGAATAACACGTTATGAGCAAGTTGTTTTAACCACCTCGGGTGGCCTTCCTTGTAATCGAAACCATCGGTCGATTACAACACTCCTGAGGAAGGCCACCCGAGGTGTTTGAAACGTAGGGTATTACAAGTTGCTCGTAACGGGGTGAAGATGATTCGCTGCGGAAGGTATAAATCGACAAAACTGTGCTACCGCTTCTGAAAACGACCGAAGCTCGCTCATGTTTTCAGGTGATGGCACATCTAATAGAGCCCGTACATCCTCTTTCAGTGGTTGTAGGCCTTCCTTTGACAGCTCAAATCCGACGTATTGCACTCTGGGTACCAGGAATTCACAGTTATCTCTTTTCAATGCAAGACCTGTATCTGCCAGTCTCTTCAAAACCAAGTTCAGTCTGTAAATGCCGTTCAGTATTGTATCCGATGATCAGAACGCTATCAAGATATGTACAACTGCCAGGTATATCGTTAACAAGGGAAATAGCGGGTGCAGAGTTAATTCCGAATAGGAGGTGGGTGTAACAAAGCAATCCTACATGAGTGTTAATCGTAGTGGAAGGACGGGAATCTTCATCCGGTTCAGTCTGTTGGTATGTGTGACCCAAGTCCAATTTTGTAAAAAGTTCACCCCCAGATAAGGATGCCAATATGTCCTCAATTTTTGGTAAGGGATAACGATCTAGCTGTAACATTTGGTTTGCAGTTATTTCATAATAACCGCAAATTTTTACCGTATAATCGGGTTTTAATACGGGTACGATAGGCGTTGTCCAGTCGGAATACTGGATGGGTTCAATTGTACCGTCCTTCTGGAGCCGGCGTACTTCATTTTCGACTTAGACCATAAGGACCAACAAATCTCGTGACTTGGTTACCACGGTGCAAAAAAGCCTTATTCTTCCATCAATCGTGACACGGGGGTTAAATTATCTATTTTACAAGCCTTCAGAGTGGTCAACCCAGATCCCGCCCACCACCCCAGTGCCGACAACGAAGATAACCCATTGTAGAATCGATTATTATTTTATTATGCCATCTGGCTCTTTGCTCTGAAAATAAACTTGTACAAGTCACGCAGTTGCAGTGGTCCGAACTCATCAATAGCTCCCTTCCATAAACAAACTGTAAACCCCAAAACTGTGATGCAACTGTGTGTGTAAGTCTTTAAACCACCCATCGGACAGGATGATGGCTCGTTATTTCCGTGGGCCAACACACTTGTGGGTGGTTCAGGGTCAAGCAACAAGGATTTGTGACGTTCTACTCGACCTCGCACAGTCCTTGTTCTGAAGTCGTTCAACGTGTACACTGTTGGACAGAGGCAATTAAGACTGGTTAGTTGCGTCAAATCAGATTTGAAAAAAGCAGGGCCCCCAGCACAACTGGCTGCGCATTTATTTGCGTTGGCTGAATATCCACTCAGTGAGAGTGAATACAGCCATCTGCCGCTGCCGGTCGATAATGTAGCCTCCAATGTACGCCACGCATTCTGCCAGTCACCAGTTCGCTCGAACCAGACCAACCCCACCCTGAACTCAACATGCTGACAGTAGAAAACCAACATCCGGCGATCGATCGAAATACCGAGGGCTGATTAATGAGTCACAATCTCGTCACAAGAAGTAGATGGACATTCACAAAATGCAGGGCGGTGGGCGTGCAATCCATGCATAAGCTATCTGGTCAACCGGAAGGAGTGAGTTGGTCTTTCTGGATCATATCATCAGTGATCTGATTCACAAGGATTTACTATAAACACATACTGCTAATATTATCCGATCATCATGAGAGGATGCTCCAAAAAGATTATGCTTAGGCCGACCGACACGGGCACGGCGAAAGTTGAATTCGTCTTACGCAGAAAGTGGCCCTTTCCCAGACGAATTTAAACTGAACGCATTGATTACTTTTTCATTCAACTATGTGTACCACTCGGAGTATGGCGTTCAGTCAGTCGGAGCTGTGACGGGCGTGACAGGTTCGCGGGAAAATGAGTAATATTCAGTAAGGAGAACCTGGATCAAAGCTGGAAAGCTGAAGATACTGACCACCCCGCGTCACTTTGCGGTGAGCTGAGCTTTCACTGATTGCACTGTCGTACAGTAAATGTTACCATGGTGCGAATGGGGCCAATGAGAACGAACGTGGAAATTCGATCGGAGTCCAGTCAATAAGCAGAAAACCCTGAAAAACTGGCAATATTTATCTATTACGATATTTCCTATAATCACGAAGCACACAAGCAAGTGATAGCGGAATCGAGCAATAACTGGATGATAATTCCATTGAACTTAGACAACGTACGGAGGAATCCAATGACGCCACAAGACTCCTAAATAAAACTGTGACAAAGTGTGGACCAAAAAGAACGGTGGGAAACAACTTGACAAATTATTCGTTCTGACTCAGACATGAAAAACAGGATATAACGTAATGAGTAAGAAACGTAAAAGACAACTGGGGTATGAGCTTAGAATGTTTTACACGGGGCTCCAACTGCAAACAACTCTGGAACAAAAGCAGTCAAGATGTGTGAGCGATCAATGAAAGGTCAGCTGGGAGTGAATGACACTCCTGCTGCAAACCCCAACAAGAGATCACTAAAACAAATACTCTTAACCAACAATTAAACACTAGGTGATCGAATAGACCTAATGAAAAAATGCCCGCATTGTGACCAAAATTACCGATCGGTCCAGCCAAAGACCGTCACACTCTGTGCGTGCGTACGTGACTTAGATAAACCGATGTCAGTCGAACTAACGAGATGCGGTATTGATCGGAACACATTTGCAACCCACTGACTGTCCTAAGATTTACGCGTGCTTGAAATACACAAGCAGTCAAGTGTACAAAAAACTGATATTAACTCGGAACAAGGAACCACATGTGGTAAACCTAATAACTTCGTCACAGACAATGATCACGGAACTGATGACCGTCCATAGACGAGTAAGCGTCTGAATGTAATATACACCAGTTGCTCACTCAACAACTACGAACAGTTAATGTCTGAACAAAGTCAGGACATCATTAATCCGACCTAAAATTAGAGTGCCGATATGGTTTCGATAGGCCAGGAAAAGTGTGTGAATGATAAACATCAGGGATGGGGGCGAAGATGGCTGTGTGGATCCCATTAATGTAGACGTGTTTCCGAATTAGGGCTATTAACTTTTACTTCCATGGCTGTACAGTAGTTGACATCGGCGGCAACCACTAACACGCTATTATCAATAGTGGTAAAGAATAAAATGCGATGCACAACATGGTTTATGATGTGTTTCTAATAGTTGGCGATAGTGGACGAAAGGGGGCGAAGAAGGGGCAATCCAGATTTCTGAACAGAAATCTATGGCTATCACCTTGACGTTGATAAGCCGAAACGATTGAATTTCGTATGACCATGTACTGAGTTGTAGCAGACTGAGCTTACATGTCACTATTTCGAGTGAAGTGACCACGTTGAGAAAGGGGGATAATGGCATAACGATTGAGAGGCTAAGGAAGTGATGAAGTGAGCAAGTTTGGCAGTCACTTATTTACATCTGTGATAAGGCCTACAGCATATAAGGCTTTGTTGGTTGCATGCTGTTCCCAAATCTCACTTACCAACAATGATCGTACTACGGAAAACAGACAACCCGTAGTAGCATGAAAACTGATGGTTGAATGTAACTGTGTGCAGTGGAAGACGTAGTTTCGAGATATAGAGATTCCGGCTATATTGTTGAGTCAAGAGGGTAAACTTCGCCTGCCTGGTGGGTTTCCACGGGATCGCTCGAAGCACTGGTTACAGATGGGAACGTGCCGCAATCAATTGCGCACATGCATAAACAACACTCCTAGTCCCTACGCTTAGATTTGTTTCATCCATTTTTACCCTATTTGGCAATATTTCTTCCTGATCAACCTGCGTCACCACGGCAGTGAGCAGCGTCTTGAATCACGAAACCCTCCAGCCTGGTACACGGTCACCAAGAATGAATGACTAAATGAATGCAAGACTCCCAGAACATTCATATCACAGTGATACTAAAAAACAGCAAAATGTGTGATTCCTTACGATCCTCAAATGTCACATGACCACGGAGAAAAAAGCAGGCCCTGGCCATGAAGAAAAAAGATGACAATATGACCTAATAATTAAAAGCCAACTATTTATATATATCAATAAATAGCACCAAAGCGAGGAAAACCTGCCAGACACTGACCTGTAGACAGGACGGCACCTCCATGGTTTCCACTATCTTGCGTTATTAAGTAGACCCACTTAACAAACCACTCCGCCATTAAGCCCGATTAGTCGCCATCTACAATAACGTCTTAACATAACAACTCTGTGAGTCACGAGGCCCCTAGCCCGGGAAAAGAACCCGGCCTACAGTGGCCAACACCTCAAAGAACGACTACATTTCTCTACGCTAAATCATCATCCGTCCACCTCGTACCTCGTGCCAGTCGACCTCAGCGTCAGTAGAGTGCACGGTGTAGCATACGACTAGCTGACATTCAGAGTACATGACCTAACCACCCGTCAGCGAAAATGTGACGATCGAACAAAAGAACTCGACCGACAATCAGTTCCAAACACCTGCCCCATAAACTTCTCGTCAATTAATCGCTGGTGCCAACCGATGCGAGCAACAGAACGCAGACATCAGTAGTCAAATATCTGAAAACAGCTCAGTGTCGACTTGTATACATGGTCTTTAAGCATCAGAAAGATCACTCTCTCTCGACATAGATGCACCACAATTGCGAACACCATCCTAACCTTAGAGATACGCACTCTCATTTCATTCCTACACCTCCATCGCCGCTGCTAATTCAGCTTCCAAACTATATAAACATTCCCACAATTTCGATAACTTCATTAACTAACATTTCATCTACGTAGTTACATCAATATCGCAGAACCACTCTACACTTCGAGGCTGCAAAGTGCTCTACGAAGTACCTAACAGAACGCCAAACAGCGTCTAACTTTGGTGGTAAAGCTTCGAAGGTGTCAAACAGTAACAAATCGTCGTCAGCACAATCAAAATCAGTCAGTCTTTCACCAGCTACGAGGTCCACGCCACCATCTTGCCAGTACCCCACAGAGTCCTCCATTATTTCCCCCACCACAAAAGTAAACAAAAATGCCGAAAGTGCACAGCCTTGACGCATGCTAATCATGGCGCTGAAACTGTCAGACAGTTCACCGTAAACCCTAGTCTCACATCAAGTATGAGAATAAAGCAAAGACAGCATACCCAGTCGATACACCCTGGCGTTTAAGCGACCCCAAAGGTGTACATCGACTCGCCGAATCCAACGCACCTCTATAGTCGAAAAACACGACTAGCGTTGGACGGCGGTACGTATGACGACGCTCCAGAATTTGACGGAGGGGGGAAATGTGATCCACACAGAGGACGAAAGCATCCATCTTCTTCCCGATTGTTTGCCTCCAAGCTACAATCAGTCCACGAAGTATAATCGATGCCAGAACCCTAGTAATCACTGGGGCAAACCAATTCCCCTATGCGTTTGGCAACAGCCCCTGTTACCTTGCCTGAACTCGACAACCATTATCGAGTAACCCCAGCACGAACGGATGGTCTCCGTCGTCCACACAAGCTGAAACAACCAAATCAACGTTCTTACTAACACCTCTACACCTTCTGTGATAAATGCCCCCACGAGGTCATCTGCACCAACAGCTCTATCACGATTGACAGCCAGAATACAATTGTGCACCTCAGTTCTAATGGGTGATTCCAAATCTACCGACCACAGTGCTGCATTGCAAGGTTGTGGTGGTAACACAGTAGAAACAGAAGGCCAGCTGAAATGGCTCTCGAGGTGTTCCGCCAAACGCACTAACCGTCTGGACTAATTGTGAA